>NMRB01006349.1:0-12210 GCA_002633025.1 Notospermus geniculatus
GTTCTCCTTACAGAAGGAATTCCTTACTAAAGTCCACCTTGTGAAAGGCCGGCCTGATGCCCGAATAAAGGACGGTTCTGGAATACGGGCCAATGTATCACGACTTCATTGTTTACATTCAATGTTTGTAAACATGGATGTTTACATTATGTTACTTTGGACTTTTGGGACATGCCAACCCACCAAAATGAATACTTTTGGAATCAACAGAATTTGCAGAGGGGCATGCCACCAACAAATTACTCATCAAAGAAACAAAGATATAAGACATAAACAAACAAAATGTAAATAAACAATGAATTTCGTGGCCCGCGAAAATACCAGTAGTGATACATTATCTTTAACAGTAGAGGTGAAAATTTTGATGTCTTCATATCAAAGAAACATGGGTATCAAATTAAACGTCTTAGTGAGTAAAACAACATGGCAGGGATTTCATTCCCAAAAATGTACACTACATCATTATTTCAACTTTGCCCAACATTATTATTACTGTTAATCCCTTCGGCCCCCTGGGGCGGTCATCTTGGAAATGTGCAGGTTTTGTTCATAAGGGGCACAGTCCGCGTGAGCTACTGCGAAACTAATGTATTAGGCCAGCCCTGCATACCACGATATATAAATACACACATCACACCTGGATGACCTAATTTCTGTCCGCAGTGAAGTACACCTGACTGCGGACAAGATTTTGCAGTAGCTCATGCGGTGTGTGTCCCTAATGTTTGCGGTAACATTACAAGCTGAAATGTGTTCAGCATGTCCATCTTCATATAAAACAGGAGGAAATGTTTAGTTACCAGAACTACGCTACGAAAGTGAAAAATAAATGGGCATGTCTCACGGCCTAGATATTCTCGTCGGTGTAACTGTAAAAAATGGTCCCCTGTAAAAAGTGTCTGCTTCTTTTGTTCAAAGACGGATTAAGGTGCATGGCTAAAGAAACCAATCGCCAGATATTAGTATATGACTATCTTTTGTTCCTAGGACAGTTTGTCCTCAGGACATTTTTTATTCCTTTCACTCCTGTGATCTCAGCAATTAAAGGAAATACTATAAATTGAAACCTGTGTAATTGACGAGAGGCTGAAACAACGTTAGGCCCGGTATGACAGGACTCTAAGCCACCCACGAACCTACGTCCAGTCGAACAGTTCATGAGAGATTAGGATACAGGGCTATTTGAGACCATGGGGCCGTATTTTAGAACGTTTCTTAACGTTAAGGTCTGCCTTAAATCGTGTTCTCGATGGTTTTACAATAGACTTAAGGTCGACCTTAACGTTAAGGAACTTTCTGAAATACGACCCTATGGGCCGTATTCTGGAAGCTTCCTTAACGCTATAAAGGTTTACCTTTAGCTATTGTTTGCAGGGCAGAATACAAAAGCTTAAAGTAGACCATAGCGTTAAGGAGGCTTCTAGAATACGGGCCTATGTCCATTCGAATAGAACTATACTTCAGCAGACAATTGTAACCAGGACTTGCCTCCCGAGATTCCCATCTTTCACACCCGTAGTCTTGGGCTGATCTGTTAGACCTGTGCCGATCGGTTTTTCCAGTTCATGATAGGGAATATTATCAGGAACAATATGGTTTAAATTTCATAACGGTCAGACATCTCGTTTGGGAGTTATGCTCATTTTAGTGAACAAAGGTCAGGGCCTTCCTCAACCTCCATTCGCCCACATAAAGACATAAAATGAAGAAAGAAATTTTTAAAAAAGCAAAAAGCAACAGTGTATATGCAGTGTTGATCGATTTGATGACGGCCATGTCAGTTTCATTGACTTGCATAACTTAACACAGTTTGGGTTCGGAGATTGTTTGGCTCCTCGCAGGGTACTGATGGACGCCTCCTTTAACGTGGACCATTGAACTATCTTTTTTGAAAATGGGGATTTGGCCTAGTGGTTTGAGGCGTGCTGTCCCTTAGTGCTGGCGATTGATGCCTCATGCGAGGGTCCGTGGGTTCGAATCTGGAAGAAAGACGCGATGACTTTCACCTTAGAAACCAGTTTCTATTTCTTACCCGTCACATAAAGGAGATACAAATAATGAATTTGTATCTCGGGGTTGCGTGATCACCTTATATGGCACAGGACTCGGAAGTCCTCAGAAGGTGATCGCAACCCCGTTTCAAGCTCTACCAAAGATATTTAATTGACCATAGAAACACCCTTTAGAATTGAACACCACATGGACACTCAAGAAAACACCACACAGGATGAAGGGTGTTTCTTAGGTGGTCAATGGCCCGTATTCCAGAACCATCCTTTATTCGGGCATAAGGTCGGCCTTTCACAAGGTGGACTTTAGTAAGGAATTCCTTCTGTAAGGAGAANCGTAAATACAGTACACAGACCAAGGTCAAATATTGAATTACAACGCTGAATCCCACTAAATGATAAATCCCAAAGATAATAATACACTGTTTTCAGAAATTCCGTTGAATCTCGCGGTTTTCGCGCCGCGGTACTTGTTGATTGTAGCTGTCCATGACATTCTTCAGGCGGTCATGTGACCACGGGCGAGACACCCAGGGTATTGTTTTAATGAAGACTGAGATCCTGGGTAATCTTTGTATATACCGAGGACGCAGCTTGCCTCTGTCTGATCGGCTACTCCGTGAATATGAGATGTTCCCGTGAAGATAATGCCACCATATTTGTTCTCGCTTCGAAAAATCAAAATAGAAGGCGTCCTGTGTTGAAATATGCCTGCCGTGTAGGCTTTCGAAGGCAATATTCGAACGCTGGAGAAGAAAACAATAATGTGATAGGTTGATGACGAGGGGTTTGCAGTTTGGCTGCTTGATGCAACAAGTTTTGCCACCAATGCCACAGCGGCAATGGACACTGACACACAGATGATGTCGGCCAATGTAGATGTAGGACCTATACGATGTACTCACGCTAGGATGCTTCAGCGGGGCGACCACATTCCCGAGGATTTAGGCATACATAATATCCCTCGGAAAATATCCAAATATATTTCTATAACTAAATCTGACGCTGCTCAGTGTTTGTAAACTACGATGTTGTCAACAATAAAAGTAAACACAGAATCCGTGGTATATTACCTTTAAGCAGACGTAGCAGAATACAGTTAGCCCAGACCGTCTCGCTCACGTCTTTTAGAAGTACATTTGTAAATGTATACAGTGGAAGTGGTCCGGAACGAAATTTGATTGGTCGGTGCCCTATTTGGAATATAATAGGAATTCCATTAAACATTAATTCATGCACGTCGACATGGTCGAGGCCTACAAAAGGAAACCACAGTATTAACGAGACGCACGTACAATACAACTATTGGTTCCTACCAAATGTGACAAACAATGTTTTAAAGACAAAGAAGTTAACATAGATATTTTGGGCGAAAAGATTTAGTAAAATCTCCGACAGCAACCGGCTGTACGACAAGGTTTATCTGCAGCCGGAATTCCCTTCTTCATGATAACGTTGTTATTGTTCGGTGACGTTATTCCAAGATTCAACAAATTGCATCGACTCTCATGCGTCATCTAAACTGCCGGAATTTTGTGCGGAAGGTTGCATATATCTCAGCTGAGTATTATAAAATCAAGATAATGTCAACGTCTTGCAATAGATAAACATGTTCAGAACAATTTGAGCCTATTGGTAATCTGAAGTACGATCCGATGACTTCAAATAATGCATTTGAAAGTGTGATAAATTCACAGCAGAGGCCTCCTCCGCAAGTCCAGATTGACTACTTCCTGTCGTCAATAATTGGACGGGCGATGAGCCTTGCAGGCCGGTTAAGGAGGTTCATTCGCACACAGCAAATCAAAATAAAGAGAGGTACGTGACGTCATGATTCATACACGTGGTTGAAAAACTTCGGAATGGCGCGGAACACAAATGCCAAACACACTTGACACAACCAGCAGCACTACGCCCGCCGTGCATTAGGCTTTTATGATTATATGATTGTTCATAAGCCTATGGTGTCGGGGCTAGGGGCAATTGCACAGCACAGTACAAGGCTGTCCCCTGTCACAGGCAGTTACATCGCTTATGTTTGCACTAGACCTAAGATTCATGGAGGCTAATATGAGTGTCATACTACTACCATTACTACTATGCGGTGCTGAGGTCACTGGCATTTTTACTTTTTTTCCTGGCTGCAGACTGCATATTTCGAGGTCATTGCGTGTGGAAATCGTCCGGCAACAGAGTGAAGCTGTGAAATTAAAACCGAGTCCACCTCACTAGACCACGCCTTCTCCTTACCTTCTGAATTGTGATATCATGATTATCTTTTATTAAAGTGTAATTCTTGTGGGAAAATTGATTTCATGGACTAACTTTATACAAAAATTCATTTCTTTGCTCAGTACTATTAGTTAATGGATTTACCTTGCTACCAGATCCTCTTTTCCGCCAGATAAGGAAGCCCCCTGTTTGGTAACTCTGTTTTTAGCTTAATTGGATATAGTCCATTTTCTATACTGTGACATATTGACTCAGGCAAGACTTATGCCTAATAGTACAGTGGGGCCACCTATTGAGCAAAAATTATCTGGTGCTCCCTATTAAAAAGCTGTGGCTCAATAGGAGTTCAAGATAATCTTTGTTGGTGCATACGGCCCTAGGTTTACACATTAATCAGCCATATGACAATGCGGGAGGCGCTAAAAACGTTTCTATCCGTTTTTGAGTGACCGCCAAACAATAAAGCGGGCACTGTCATAGGGGAGGCATTTTCAGTCATTACACCTGTGTTCAGCAGACGTGTCCTAGAAACGACTCGGCAAAATGCTGGTTAGTGGACTGGGATTGGATGAGGTGCGACGTAGGTGTGAAAGGGCGAGATGCGTGCTTACAATGGCAATAAACTTACGTTGAATAGATAGCCTGAAATGGGAAAGCATTAGCAGAAATTATGCAGCACTACTATGTTGTCTGTTTCACTACAATCTCTTCTATGTTTGGATTAGGTCAAATGATGAAGACACAAACGATTACGCCGCAATCACACAGACTGCACAAGGTCGGATGAGCCACACGGAATACGATTACACGCTGCGTTGACGTGTACGCGTGTGTTGATAAACTGACAATGGATTTTCCAATGTACCGTTCATTGGCCTGTATACGCGTGGAGTTACGTACACACTCAGTGGCCATAAGTATTCAGGCGCGGATCCAGGATTTTGGGCAGAGGGAGGTCAGGGCCGCCGAGGGCGGTCGTTGTAGTCGGGCGCCGAAGTAACCTGCACCAAGGGGGGTCTGTGGGTCCTCCCCCAGAAAATTTTGAAATCTAGAAGGCCGTAGATGCGATTTCCTGGCATCTCAGTATCAAAAGAGAAGCTTTAGTCTTGCGTTTTTTGCTTATTGTCACAAACTATTGAAAAAAAACAATTGGTGGTGGCGAGCAGGGGGGGTCACGACCCCCAAAACCCCCCCTCTGGATCCGCGCCTGGTATTGCAACATAGTTTTTTTTCTGGATTTCTCTCCTGCCTTTACTACTTTTACGTCTATTTTCAAATAGACGTAAAGTAATAAAGGGAGGGGAGGGGCGTTGCGACGGTCAAACGTCCCCAAAATTCGTTACTAAAAGATAACACCATTCTTAAGTCATCACGATACCAAACGTCCTCACTAAAACTGCGACTTACCCGTTGCATCATAACCTTGCTATTTTCAAGTAAAGGACGTCGCGTTTTCTCCAGACAGACCGAGCGGCTAAAGTGAATCCAGCAAATGCTTGATTGTGGATAAAAAACGAACACAAGACAATCTTTCTCGAGACATAAAAACGCGCAGAATATCATTGAGGGTCCTTGACGATTGGGAAGAGCATAGGGGATATAAATACTCTGGTCAAAAGTAAAAACATCCACATTAATAAAAATTGTTGTCAATTGGTGTGCTCCGACGGTGCATGGTAGTTTCATAGCTCCTACACGGTGTGGGTGGTCACAAGACTGCAACATGCTTTGACTGTATAGCAGCTCCTTACTTATCTTCACAAACTGGCCGACTATCGATGGACGATGGGCAGCTTTAGTATGAACTGCTGCTCATGCAGCTATGATTTTTTCGGTGCCTACACAGCCTTTGCTCGCTTTCATTATGGAACGATTTTCTGCACACGGGATAAGACCAACGAACGGCGCCGTGAGCACATGTAGCTTCAAGGGCCATATCAAATGCGCCTATACTGTTGGAGACGGCCGTTTCTTTAATACAGCTTGAAATTCCCAGCCGTTGTAAGCTGGGTAACTACAAAGTAACTACCGACAAAAGTTCCTGAAATATCACGATGGATGCAATGCATTTTCGAACTTTGTATTTCTTGAATTAGGCCTACTTTATAAAAATTGAAGCAATAGCCGAAAATATGTTTGAAATGTAATCTTGTCGCAACACCGATGGTTGTTTTGCTGGGACATGCGAAATATCATCGCAGGAATTTCTATTTAACGTACGTTGGGTTTTGTAGTAGGCCCTAAATAAGAAAAAGTGCGTGAAGTATGGAAGAATTGTTAAATCCATGGCAGTAGCTTGCTTCTTGGCTTGGGGGAGTGGGAATTGGCTCTCTAGGGAACCAGAACTGCACTTTCCCACTTTCCGGCCAAACTTTGCAAGATGAAAACAGTGAGACCCACCGTCCCTATATACTAGCTAAGGTCGTGCTTTTATGAGACCATACTTTTTGACATGTAGATTTGTATTGCAATGAACAGGATAACTTCAGCAAGGCCCAACTGTGATATCTATGCTGTTCGTCCAATCTGCATTCTCACGGTAATAGTAATAGAGAACCCGAACCCATGAATTTCACATCCAGATGTCTTTACCAGCAAAGCTTGACAACGCGACATACGGTACTGATAATCCATCTAAAACACACCTACATTTTTGTTTTTGTCATGGAAGATTGATCCCAGATTTCAAGCTGCTAAACCTTCTTTCATAACGTCTGCAGTTAACGGATTAAACTCCCTACGCAGTTGTGTACCGCGCCTCCTTCGGTTTACTCGCTCTCCACAACTGCTTTAAACTTCGTAAAATTCGCCGCGTTCGGTCAACAGATGGCGCTGAGAGAGTCGACCAATGAAAGCACCGAGCAACTGGTAACCAAGCTGGCCTGAGAAACTTTTTCATTGTCCGAGCGATTCGTAGCCATTGTAGCACAAGAACATCCGTTGCCAAGTAAAGCAGTTGTGGAGAGCGAGTAAACCGAACGGGGCGCGGTACACAACTGCGTAGGGAGTTTATTAACGGATCAGTAGAGAGACGAAATGGATGACAGCCTGAAACATGTAATAGACGTCACTTTAAAACACTCTACAGAGAAGAGTAATTGTGACCGGTCACAGCAAAAGTAGGCGCATGTCGCTCTGAACTTGGCAGGCTGAGACCACATGTTTGTCAGTTTCAACATTGTGAAATCTGAAATAATCTATTTCTTCCATTCTCTCCTGGTGTCATTTTAGTTCGATGAGGCTCACCTTCTGAGCGACATGCACCTAGTTTTGCTGCGACGGGTCACAATTCGTCAACCGAGAATTAACAGGGTCTAACTGCATTTTTAGCTTGACCCAAATTCCCTGTGCTTTTAGTCCCTTATAAGCACAGGAAGTTAGGGTCAAGTAAAAAATGCAGATAGACCCAGTTCAAGAGTTTATTCTCGGTTGACGAAAGGATACACTACAAGAATACCTTGTAATTAATTAGGCCCTACCTGTGAATATGCGTTCAATACTTCCGTCAATATTATTAAAAGAAACATCGCGTTTGAAATACGGTATGTGATAAACCTTGGAAACAGTGAAACCTTGAAAACAGTCAGAAAACCTTGGAAACACTGGCAAAATTGCTAAAAACACTAAAATAAATCAATAAGAATTCAAGCTGATTAATCGTACTGTCATGTTTGTAAATTAGCAGTTTGAATGCATCACTAAATAATGAAAATGAAAAATACCAGACGACACCACTCTGGTTGGTCTGGATTCCATGTTTTCAGTAACCCACTTTCTTACCTCGTCCCATGCAAAGGCCTCATGTTCAGGTCTCAATCCACTGGCACTGTTCAGTGATGGAAAAGCTCCAAGATACACGTACTTTTGACAAGAATTCAACATTGCCCTTTTACTGTAGAAATGCAATCATAATCATATCAAGAGGCCTTATTCATGATGAAATGCAAAGGAAAACAGAAATGTCAGACTGACAAATCCATCGTCTGCTAACTACCAGTGTTGTCTGCATCAGCATGGAGGCTGAGGCGGTTGACCTCAAAAGATGGTGGCTTAGATTATTTTTCTTCCGAGGATGGCCTAATTTAGTTTGGCATCTGACATGTGTCACTGCATACCAGCACTCCCAATCTGGATACCAGGCTCAATTTATTATTGGCTAGGACTAAAAAGTGAAATATCTAATGGCACTGCGTACACTCGTTCCAAGGTTTTCTGACTGTTTTCAAGGTTTCACTGTTTCCAAGGTTTATCACATACCTTGAAATACCGTACTCTGGCGTATACCCAGCGATGGCGATCAGCCGTGTCAGAACTTTTGTGAGTCCAGAAAACAGTGTCAATATCCCCTCCCCCTGTCAAGAATAGTGGACTCACCGATTCGGGCATGGAACATGAAACATAAATGACAAGTGTCAGCCGCTGTGTTATTGGTTCAAACCTTATACATGTAACTTGAGTGGACAAATGCACACTTGAAAATCCCCCACTCGCATGTCCAGAACATGTTACCTAACCATGATATCCTGTAACCATATTTGGAGCCAACTTTGTATCTACGGAGTGCACAAGAACGATAAAGCCGTCTTGTCAAAGAATTTTAACTGATCGTACCACGGATAGTCTCCTGATAGAGCTCGGAACAATTCTGCAGTGGTAAAGTATTACTGCATTGCATTGTTAAAACAATGCAATCATCGATTTCGATCAGTTCTGATTGTTGCTGCAAAAACACTTTGTCTTTGTTCTAACTTCATATTATGTCAGTGTGTGTGATTATGCTAGCTTTATTCCTAGACGTGTTGTTTGGTTGTATCACGTTGCCCAATACACATCGAAATTTGAGGGTTAATACCGCTGACGGGGTTATTGTCGTTCTGGGTATAGACAAAGTATACCCAGGTTCAATGGCGTCCAGGCAGACTGCTCGATGACTGATGGTGCGATACAGAGGTCAGGCAGGTGCCGCGTCAATACTGATCTAAAAATAGAACATTACTCATGGGCTGATTATTATGGGATATCGGGTATCTTGAAACGAGTTGTACATCGTGTGTGAAAACTGTCAAAATGCCGGGTGTTTTGTGTTTTAGATGTACTAGTCCGTTTGCCAAACCCGATTTTCGGACATAAGGTTGCAATAGGGTCCGGACGCAATTTTTTTGCATTTTCTATAACTTCAAGGTCCCCTGTACCAGAATCCGTCTGATGCCACTTTGGCATCATTGGGCAATTTGAAATATTGCGGTTTCCATGGCAACCAGCGGTGAAAATCGCGTATTTCTGTCATAGCCGTTTTCTGAGGACTTAATGGTGATATTTTAACCGCTGAAATGGCTAATCATATGTTTGAAGACATGATCTTGCTTTTCAGATTATCAGCGAATCCAAATATGGTCATGGTCATTGTTAAAGGTCAAGGTCAAATCAAAATTTGGCAAATTTTCGCCGCTCCAATAACGGCAACGCCCTCTCTTCTGTCAAATATTTTTCGGGGATTTTTCTATTCAAAAATATCTCCTACCAATTATCTTTAAAAAAATGTAAAGTTCTCCGATGGCATCACGCGCATTCCTGATAACGGGCTTATCAAACATCCGATATGAGGTTCCAGTGTGACGTCAAATTGTGAAAAAAATGACGTCGCCTAAAGGCGGTATAGTAGGGAGCCTAAGCCGACCCATCGTTCATTTTGTGATAAAAACACCAAATTTGGCACAGATGTAGATTTCACCATATCTTTCGATTTCAGGATGGGAGCCCCGAAGAAATCGCCCCCTGAGAGCCGCCATCTTGGACACCTTTTTCCATATATCTCGAATTCTAACAGAGACAGAAGCATAATTCCAAGACCTATACCCACATTTTCGGGGTCGCCGAATCGAATGGTGCCATCGGATATGACGTCACATGTCCGCCATATTGGATTGCAAGATGGCCGCCATACCGAACGCCGTGTGCCCTAGCTACTAATCCTGAAGATATTTTGATCAAGCGCGTAGGGCATTGGGAGAGTTTGATGACATTTTAAGGCTAAGCCCGGAAGCCCGGGACAAAATGCCCTGGTATGGTAGCCATCTTGGATTCCAAGATGGTGACAATGGCTGCCATCTTGGATTCCAAGATGGCGACTATGTAAATATCTATTTCTTTTGATATCTCAAAATGTATGATAGATAGAAGGATAATTCCAAGACCTACACCCACATTTTCGTGGTCGCCAAATCGAATGGTGCCATGGAAAATGACGTCACATGTCCGCCTTATTGGAATACAAGGTGGCCGCTATACCAAACGCTTTGGGCCCTAGCTACTAATCCTGAAGATATTTTGATCAAGCGCGTAGGGCATTCGGAGAGTTTGATGACATTTTCGGGGTCGCCGAATCGAATGGTGCCATGGAAAATGACGTCACATGTCCGCCATATTGGAATACAAGATGGCCGCTATACCAAACGCTTTGGGCCCTATCTACTAATCCTGAAGATATTTTGATCAAGCGCGTAGGGCATTGGAAGAGGAGTTTGATGACATTTTAAGGCTAAGCAGGGAAGCCCGGGACAAAATACCTTGGAATGGCCACCACCTTGGATTCCAATATGGCGACTATGTAAATATCTATTTCTTTTGATATCTCAAAATGTATGATAGATACAAGGATAATTCCAAGACCTACACTCACATTTTCGGGGTCGCCAATCGAAAATGACGTCACATGTCCGCCATATTGGATTCCAAGATGGCCGCCAGAGGGAAGTTCCACGAAATCATCAATTTGATGAAGACAGCAGATCGTTATGGACACCATACAGAATAATTGAGAACACAATATCACTCAAATATTAAACAGACTTCGAATCAGTTCGGAATCAAGAGCATGGCATGCTATGCGAAGATTTGTTTCCTATACATGTACTTTACCAAATGGGGGATTCTTTCCAGGGGGATTTTTTCCTACTTTACCAAAATATGGATTTTTTTCTGGGTGGATTTTTTCCGTGTATCCTATGCCAGTACATTCGTGCCGTTCGAACAAAAACACAGGATATCATATCGACAGTATTTTGAATGGCCTTGGTCTAGTAATATAGGACAGACACACAAATGTTTACCAAGATTTCCAGCAGGGCAACTTCGTGATCCAACTATGGGCGGTTATAACCGCAAATAAAGACGTTACAAAACAAGAAGAGGACATCAGAGCGATGTCAAAATGGTTTCCGATGAAAAGTTTACTACTCTCGATCTAGTTAACTGTGACTTTGACCTCTGACCTTCAGAAGTATTGCGTAACTGGAACAGGGGTCCTTGATTAAACCTATAGGAGATAGTTAATACAGGCTTCTAATTAGTTTTCCCCTCAAATTCTGTGTAAATTTGCATTTTAGAACTGTTTGACCTTGCCTTGACCTTAACTTCTGACCTTAAAGGCTATTGCGTAATCGGAAAGGTCATCTTTGATAACCTAGGTGTAGGTGGAGGTTTTAGGTTGCCACCATCACCAGGTTCTGACTTATCTCATGGGGGTGTCTGTGATGGTTGACAGTGACCTTGACCTCTCACCTGGAGAAATATTGCGTAAATGGAACAGGCATCCGTGATTAAACTTATAGGAGAGTGGTCAGTTCGGGCTTCTAATTTGTTTTCTCCCGAAATTCTGAGCAGACTTCCACTTTAGAACTGTTTGACCTTGACCTTGACCTCTGTCCTTCAAGGTCACTGTGTAATCTGAAAGCTCATCCTTGATAACCAACCTAGGTATAGGTGAAGGTTTTAGGCTTCTACCGTCAGATAGGCTTGATTGAACATTATATGTTGTCGCTGTGTAGTAGAAATGACATATTACACCATATTTGGCTATTGGCTATTTTTACAACAAGTACGAGTTTAATGATGTTCTAATCATGCCTATCTGACTAAGAGGTGCCATATTTCTATCTATTGGTAATACATTTATAGGGTCTAAAACGGA
>NMRB01006351.1:2014-12191 GCA_002633025.1 Notospermus geniculatus
AAATTCACTTACCGTTTGAGTCCAGGTAGAGTAATGGTGTACGTTCCGTGAAATACGACTCCCAGGACGACAGGAAGTTGTTGGCGACTGGTATCTCGTACCTCTGCTGATTCGGGGTTAACGCTAAAATCAGAACTCCACCGAGGCCTAACGCAGCGGGAAAAAGCAGACGGAAGATCAGGACATACCAGTAACGCTTCAAGGCTTGCCAACGCATCCAGATGATCGCTTTGAATTGATTCTTTTTAAAGTTGCCCGATTTGACGATATCGTACGTAGGACCCGTCATTTTGACCTTGACCTCTCCGTTCATCTTGTCGTCTTCATCAACATTTTGGAGATGCCAGTCCGAGTTCGTAACCGGTTGTGACTCGTCCCCCGTTATGAGGAGTTTTTCAATTGCGATGTCTTCGTCTTCTTTGTTCAGTTCCTGGACTTCATTGGACTCGGCTGAAATAAACATACTCAGTTAGGAGGAAGCCACATGCTGTTTACCTCAACAAATCAGCACTGCGACGGTGGTGACGTCATTTTAAAGCAAGCAGCACACTGGCCGTCAACTTCGACGTCCAGAGGCGTTTTTTCGACGCCAATGTCCAAACGCCAGAAAAATCCCCAATGTGCTACGAATGGAATCTGGAGAACGCCGCCGGACGCCACTGAACTCCAGATATCAAACATGTTTGATTTTGGACGCCTGTGAACTCCCGAAGCAGCCAAGTGTGCTACCGATGGCAGCCAGACTTGGAGTCCGCAGCGAGGCTTTGGCCAATCAGAATGCATCTTGATGTCACATGATTTCAAAATGGCAGCCTCAATTGTTGCGCAAGTGGCCGGAAAAGATGCCAAGTCCGGGCAGGTGTGCTCTCACCAGGATCCACTGGCAGCCAACTCTGGCGCCGAGAGGCGTTCAGTCCAATGCTTCTGGACGCCAGATTTGGCGGCCAGTATGCCGCATGCTTAAGAGTTGACAACCGAAACAAAAAGGTTGCAAGCAGAACCAGCCCTACACTGCTCCGCTCACAAAACACTGCTTTGAATAGCCAGTATCCTGCCGATTTACCGCCAGATGGCACGACATATATTTCTGTCCAACCAATCAGCGTCCACAATCAGGCTGCAACTAAGCAAAATCCTAAAACACTTTCTCCGGCGCTGCAGCAGGAACAGCAGTGGTGCCATCTGGCGGTCAATCGGCCGAATACCAGCTATACTAAATTCAGTCCTATTCGAAGCAGTGTTTTGTGAGCAAAGCATAGTGAACGAAAACACTGCAAGGGCCATACGAAATAAATCATCCCTAGCTTTTCATGTCCGCCGCATGGGACAGTAAACCATGGTGGTTTGTACCTTGTGCCCTTGTAAGGCATAGATTAGAGTGCCATTTCAAAAATTCCCGGAAATTAGTCATGACCCTGAAGTCAAAGTCCCAAATCTGCCATTCGATCCACTGTCCTGGAACAGGCCATGATATGCGATGACAATCACGATATTCACTGGTCAATTCGTCCTTCCAACGGCCCGCCGCCATCTTGGCGCCATCGCTGTNGATTAAATTTCGTATACATGTTGAGGGAAAACCAACTTAACATACATGCAGGGGCATATGCCACACTTTGTGTTGCTCTTGTTTTGAAAAACGTACAATGATCATTTACAATACGTGTATAACAGACAAAGTACGGTATATGCCCATATAACAGACAAAGTATGGTGTATGCATATAACAGACAAAGTACGGTATATGCGTATAACAGACTTCGCATATAACGGACAAAAATCTCAGGTCCCAATTAGTACGTTATATGCGAGGTTTACTGTACTTCAGTGTGACAGGCCCTTTAGTGAACTGGTTAAAATAACGTCCTACAAATAGTCAGAAAAAAAAATTCACTTACCGTTTGAGTCCAGGTAGAGTAATGGCGTACGTTCCGTGAAATACGACTCCCAGGACGACAGGAAGTTATTCATGACTGGTATCTCGTACCTCTGCTGATTCGGGGTTAACGCTAAAATCAGAACTCCACCGAGGCCCAACGCAGCGGGAAAAAGCAGACGGAAGATCAGGACATACCAGTAACGCTTCAAGGCTTGCCAACGCATCCAGATGATCGCTTTGAATTGGTTCTTTTTAAAGTTGCCCGATTTGACGATATCGTACATAGGACCCGTCATTTTGACCTTGATCTCTCCGTTCATCTTGTCGTCTTCCTCAACATTTTGGAGATGCCGGTCCGAGTTCGTAACCGGTTGTGACTCGTCCCCCGTTATGAGGAGTTTTTCAATTGCGATGTCTTCATCTTCTTTGTTTAGTTCCTGGACTTCATTGGACTCGGCTGAAATAAACATACTCAGTTAGGAGGAAGCCACATGCTGTTTACCTCAACAAATCAGCACTGCGACTGTGGTGACGTCATTTTAAAGCTAGCAGCATACTGGCCGTCAACTTGGACGTCCAGAGGTGTTTTTTCGATGCCAATGTCCAAACGCCAGAAAAATTTCCAATGTGCTACGAATGGAATCTGGAGAACAGGCCGGACGCCACTGAACTCCAGATATCAAACATGTTTGATTTTGGACGCCTGTGAACTCCCGAAGCAGCCAAGTGTGCTACCGATGGCAGCCAGACTTGGAGTCCGCAGCGAGGCTTTGGCCAATCAGAATGCATCTTGATGTCACATGATTTCAAAATGGCAGCCTCAATTGTTGCACAAGTGGCCGGAAAAGATGCCAAGTCCGGGCAGGTGTGCTCTCACCAGGATCCACTGGCAGCCAACTCTGGCGTCGAGAGGCGTTCAGTCCAACGCTTCTGGACGCCAGATTTGGCGGCCAGTATGCCGCATGCTTAAGAGTTGACAACCGAAACAAAAAGGTTGCAAGCAGAACCAGCCCTACACTCCTCTCATAGTGCAGGGTTCGCGTTAAGGGGCGTATTGCCGTATTTTACGCGTCGACGTTCCGAATTACGCGACGATCACTCGTTAGTCAACGTAAAAAACGCATTGATCACCTAAAGTGAGTGTATGAAAACGCCTCAACAAAAATGCTCCACGTTAAATACGTTTCACTTAATGCCCAATGTTCGTGTGCATTCTACCGCCATGATGGTCACAAAACAAAACAATGCAGCGATAACATCGAAACCTTCAACCTCGCGCCTTCCCACATGCACATGAAACGGTGAAATAATGATTGTGCATGGTTGGTTGGCTAGGGCTTCTTGGGAACGAGGCTTGATCAATTTCGATACATCCAGTGCTAAATAATAGCTGCGCAGTAGTCACACTGCGCATATCATGCACAATGTCTGATGGATTCAGCTATTCAAAGCACCGTGGAATTAACTTGAAGACTGCATAGAGTTCCGGTTTCTGATTAGGTCTATATATTATTATATGTGATACTCCTCGAAAAATTGAAATGGGAGTAAAATACACCTTGGATGTAATACAGAGGAATTTGAATACACCTTGATATTAATGTAAGGAATTTCAATACACCTGTATCCCCAAAATTAATGCAACCCCTGTAGTGTTCTCGCTCGGTCTGTATGCTCCGCTCACAAAACACTGCTTTGAATAGCCAGTATCCTGCCGATTTACCGCCAGATGGCACGACATATATTTCTGTCCAACCAATCAGCACCCACAATCAGGCTGCAACTAAACAAAATCCTAAAACACTTTCTCCAGCGCGGCAGCGGGAACAGCAGTGGTGCCATCTGGCGGTCAATCGGCCGAATACCAGCTATTCAGTCCTATTCAAAGCACTGTTTTGTGAGCAAAGTCCAGAATTCACGAATTTTCGACCCCAACCGGGGTCTTTTTCAAGTGGAACTTTACAATCTGAAACTCTAGAAGAAAAAAAAGAAAAAAAGAAGAGTTTCAGATTCGTGAATTCTGGAGATTGACTTCTTGCTTATTATCATTTTGTGTGTCAATTTTGTGCTATTCTGTATCTTGGTTTTGTGAGCAAACACTGCAAGAGGAGTGTAACCCAGCAAGGGCCATACGAAATAAATCATTCCTGGCTTTTCACGTCCGCCGCATGGGACAGTAAACCATGGTGGCTTGTACATTGTACCTTGTGCCCTTGTAAGGCATAGATGAGAGTGCCATTTCAAAAAATTCCCGGAAATTAGTCATGACCCTGAAGTCAAAGTCCCAAATCTGCCATTCGATCCACCGTCTTGGAACAGGCCATGATATGCGATGACAATCACGATATTCACTGGTCAATTCGTCCTTCCAACGGCCCGCCGCCATCTTGGCGCCATCGCTGTCATCAAATCCTAGCGGTAGATCATGGATCCAGTCTAGGGTTGTTGGTGGTTGGATGTAAAACCGGGACCCGGAACAGCACAGGTGCCGGAACGAAGCCAATCGAAAAAGCCAGATTTTTTTGGCAGCGCCCGCTCCCAAAAATCCGGGAATTCCCGGAAACTCTCATCTAAGGGCAAGTAAAAGACCCCATCCAAGTGAGGAACATGAGTAGCTTGAGATGGCCAAATCCCAAATTCCAAGTTCTGCGCACTTCCGCCGAAATAGCAACAAGAACCTCGATCTGAAACCAGCTGACGTGACACTATCCGTGATTCAGCAATTGTCAACTCTGACGTAACGTCATCGAAGTCACTGTCGTGGGGTTCTCTGCGTCACGTCATTTAGTTTCAGACCGAGGTTCTTGTTGCTATTTCGGCGGAAGTGCGCAGATCTTTCCTGTTTACGTCAATTTGAGATTTGTCTATTATAAGAACCGAGCACTCTTTCGGTGTCGTGAGAGGGGTATGACATGTATGACGTACCTAATCTTAGGAACACTTCCTCCAAAGTTGGCATAGACACACCGTAGTTCTTCACACCAAGTCCATTGTCATTACAACCTTCTTCTTCAAGAGCTTGGAAAAGACCTGGAAAAACGATGGATTTGGAGACAGAATGACCCAGTTGGTCAATTAATCTATATGTGACCTGTTCTGGTAAAACCAGGCATACATGTACGTCACTCAGAAGGTGAGCCTCAAGGAAGTAAGATGACACCAGGAGAAAATGGAAGAAATAGATCATTTCAGATTTCATAATAGACAGACAATATTGAAACTGACAAACATTTTGGTCTCAACCTGCCAAGCTAAGAGCGATATGTGGCTGGTTTTGCTGTGACGGGTCACATATGGCTGCATGGTGAACTTGATTAATGATCCGGACTTTTATATACTGATAGTGTCTTTTTAACAAGAGGCCCATGGGCCTTGCGCTCAGCTGACTTTGTAATAGTTGTTTGGAGTGGTAACTGTAGTGGGCAATTGTTTCCAAGGTGGAGAAGACATTGTGTGTAAATTTGTTGTTTGTTGAAAACAGGAGGATTACGACAGAATGATGTTTCCTATCACGTAATTTGTTAACACTGGAAATGTGCAACACTCAGAGACATTACACCAGATTTAACACTGGAAATGTACAACACTCAGAGGTGTCACACCAGAATTAACACTGAAAATGTGCAACACTCAGAGATATTACATGCCTGGGGTTGGCAAAAGACATGGTACTGCACCAAAAGACCCGGTACACTGTATCCCCCTCCCCTGACAACGCAAATAACTCCTGTGGAAATCTCCGAGGAGTGATTTTTTTCATTGCTTCCCTGGAACCTCCAGGGGAGTGATCTGCTTCCGGGGAACACTCCAGGGGAGTGATTTTCAGTTCACTCCCCTGGAGTGTCCCAGGGGAGTGACCAATCACTCCCCTAAGTAAATCTCCTCACATGCACTGAAACGTGCAACACTCGGAGATGTTTCACCAGTAGGCCTAGGCTATCCAATGAATTCGCATTGAAACGTGCACACTCGGAGATGTCAATTGTGCCTACAGGCCCTTGTCATTGTGTTGCGTGAAGGATGTTTCGTCATCATGTTCAATCATTTTGGTTGAGCAGGCCTTGGAGGAATTATACTCACAGTATAATTAGGCCTCAGCCCCCCCCCCCCCGCCAGCCAGTGGAGTGGCCCCGAATACATGTAATTGCATTTGCTCTGATTCAGTCCAAAGGATTCAGTGACAGCAGGCCTACAACATCACATGCAACAGCAGTACCAGTATTTCAGCTGCCTTGGCCTAGATAGATCATGAGATTCCAGTTGCACACGTAAAGATGAGCAGTGCAAGTATCTCTGCACAAAACCTGAAAACCATGTGATCCACTGTGCAAGAAGGCTGTTCTTTCATTTTCAATTCCCTGTGAAGCACAAATCTACACGAAGTACTGTGATGTCATCAAATCAGCTGCATAAAATGGTGACATCATCAATGATATTCACTGAGCATGCTCATGTGCTGGGGGGAAATTCAAAAACCCATGTTTTTGATTTATGCAGATTACACCCCCTGGTGGAAAAATTTCGAACAATTTGCCCCTACAGGAGGTGAAGAATAAAATAAGCAACACAATATGTCAGTTACAGTTTGATCTATTTTCTCTGGACTGAGTAATGGGGATTTTTCATTTTATGGAATATGCCCCCTGGAGAGCAGAATGTAGGTCAAATCGCGGAAATTTTTGGTTCTGTTTCGAGCCCTCCCTAGGACCAAACACTCCACCCACTTTCAGGGCCCTGGGCCTTGCGGTTGCAAAACGTGCCAGTTTCACGGACTACAGACAGACAGACAGACGGACGCCACTCAGTATACATATGAATAGCTCCGCTGACCTTTGGTCAGCTGAGCTAATAATACTGCAGTACAGTGTTAAAGGCACTTTTAACATTATTACTCCAGCTAGGCCTAGATAGAACTTGTACAGTGGCTCATTATGACGTCATTTTTTACCAGACTTTGACGTCGACAACAAAGTTTGCCACATGTACAGGCCTCTCAATTACATGCTGATTGCACTGTTTAACGGTGTAACAATTTGGCAAAGTGCCCAAATTAAACCCTTAAAAACGGTGCCCAAATTAGGTCCTGGTGGCCAAGTCACCCTGCCAGAATTTTCCACAAGCGTTACTGCATTCCCCATATCAAAACAGCTCAGACAAACTTCATACGGCAGTTCCTCGTCAAATGCTGCAGGTGACCCGACTTCAACATTTAATCTGACAGAGCTTGTCATGTTTCCTCCACTCCAAATCACTCCAAATGGTGCATTTGAAATAGGAGTAATTTCTTAGGGAGGGGTTTCCATGGCCCATAAAATTTTCTGGTTTTTGCCCAGCCATCTACCATGCTACACTACTCTCATGCCTGAATTATCCTCTACCATAAGGAAAATCTGAGATGACTGTGTCTGAGAGTGTGGTGGCCGTGTTCTGATTTTGGCTTTCAAATGTCCATTGTATGTGGGTGTGTGCATGGCTGTCACCCTGACTAAAATGGGGTGCCCAAATTAGGCTGGAAAAATACAGGGTGTAATGATCAGCATGTAATTGAGAGGCCTGATGTAGATCACGTCATGGTTGAAATCACACACTTTCCACTTCCGCTGATCAGATCAGTTGCTTCTAGTCGCAAGTGCGATGTACGGGGATTGTACGCTAGGCTTAATAATGTGTGTGCAGAAGTTTTTTAGACTGACGATTTTTAGACTGACAACAACAAATAAACTTCAGTTAACTAACCAGCAAATTTCTGCGTGTCTTTTATTGGGAGGGAGAAGGAGAGTTCCATTCCATGTTGGCGTATCAAATCAGCGTCTGGTAGATGATCTTTTACAAAATTTGTCACCTTCTCGGCATCGCAATTTTCCTCAGTCACCATACTGAAAATGAAACATTATAGACTGTATTTTTACCCTGTGAACCGTACCTGTCTGGTGGGTCCAACTTAACCTGGTGAGACGAACTTTATCTGGTGGGTCTATTTTACCCGGTGGACCGAACTTTATCCGGTCAGTTTAATTTAAAGCGATTTGTCAGCCAAAAAATTTGAATGCAAAAGGGGACGAATCTTTGTTTACAAACACTAATTTCCTGCATTCTGATTGGCTGTGAGGGCAATGTTTACAAACATCATCCTTCTGTTTACAAAACGACTGTCAATTCGCTTTAACCTGGTGGTCTAATTTAACCCTGTGAGCCTAACAGCAGCCCGAAGTGCGTTATGTTGCCTGAAACGCTTCGCTGAGGGCAACATGACCACCAAGGGTCGCATAAAACGTCATGTCACCTGACCGAGAGGGCGCCAACTGTATTGTCGCAACTCTGCCCATTTTCCCTATTATCTCCACTATAATCAAGGTCAATTTTGTGGAAAAAGTGCACTCGACCTGGTGCCATGAAATTATTCTTCGTCATTTTGACGGCCGCTCCTAAAACGACCAAAGGCTTCAGGAAGCTAATAAGGGGATAGTTAAGTGAGGAAAGGTTGAGATGGGGATTCGCCACAACTCACTTTAATCTGTAGCCAATACCAAATCTGTTCTTCAGGAACATGGACGAACCGTAGCACTGCAACTTTCCCTTATTCAAGATGGCTTTCCGGTCTGCAATGCAAAAGCAAAAGTATTAATTTCAAAATTTGAAATACTCCTCAACTGAATGGAAAGCACAAATACAGGGAGTCCCAAAAAGTGTCCAGGCCAACTCAGTCAACCTCAGAACCTAGGGTACATAAACAATGGGCCATATGAATAAAGACTAGCAAATGCTTTTACTTCAGATTTGTACAGCATTGCCCAGGGCTCGAAAATAAGGTTTTAAGGCCTGGAGCTAAAAACAGCTTCCGACTATTGAAAATATATGCTCTCTCCGGAGCTGTTTCTAATTCCTCGGAAGCTAAATATATTTGAGCCGATCCGCCATTATCACCTTGGGTTCGCTTGATGCACTCTTTGAAAATGAAGAAATAAAATAAATTTGTCAAATATGACTGTCAGGTCACTGGTGAAGTTTGTAGTCCAAGTGAATGTGTTAGCATAATCTCCTGCCATCTTCAACCATGAAGGGTTAATTCGTCCTACGTAGCCTACACAAGGCGAAGAAAACACAGATCTAGAGTTTGCATACCTCTACTTATTTAGGCCTATTTCATCCAGCTCCCCACAAGTCAGAGCAGTAGCAGACGACAATCAAAACTCTGCTGTCAGACATCAAAAGGATGCCGCGTGCCACTTGTTTATGACCCGTCAATCATTCAATTCCAAGAACTGCTGCGTTGGCCGTTGGCACTGACGACCGTCTGACTCATGGAACTTGCTGAATGTTTGATAAGACACCTGTAGGTCAACATACAATGAATCACTACCAATTTGAGGTGAGATGGAGTTCTCACCGCTGAATGAGAGATGCGCAAAGAACTGCGCAGTTCGCGGCTCTAACCTAAGCGTGGTCGGCAGCGGGTTTTTAGCGCCAAACAGCTGATCATGTTGGTCTTGCAGGGATTACTGACTGAGAGAATGTTTGGTTTGTGTGAGGAAAGATTCGTTCACCACATGACTAGTGTGATTCAGTAAATTAAACAGCCAGATGAGCCTGGCGCTATTTATAGCGCCAGACAACCCAGGTTTTGACCTGCGTCTGGCGCTGTTGTGTGGTTGCTAGGCACAAAAGCGCCGGAGCGCCGGACTATTTTCGAGCCCTGTTGCCTAGTGCATTTATATTGCAAAGTTCAAGTAAAAGTATTCACTAGTCTTTATTCATATGACCAAATGACTCTGCTGAGTCTTAAAGCCCCTCTGTATTGAATTTTACGTTATTTTCAAAGTGTTAGGAGAATGCAGGTAGAGGTCTCATAGCCTCGTGAAGGTCCCCAAAATGCTTGCCTGATACGTACTTCAAAGAATTAAGACCTCGTTTTCAGCACACATTGAAAAAACTGCAGGCAGAGCTCTAATGTATTCGGATAGAGCATAGAACATTTTACACTACACTAACGTCGGAGGACGTGAGCACTTTCTGAATTCAATACAGTGTGGCTTTAATTCCTAAATCGTAAAACCCAAAGGACACTGACCAGCGAGGACATCCGCCTCGTCCATGAAGTGTGTCGTCAGTAAGATGGTCTTGCCATGTTTTATTTTCTTCAGTAGGGTCCACATCTTCCGTCTGGAGTACGGGTCCATGCCAGCAGTTGGCTCGTCCAAGAAAATAACCTGCGGATTAAAGATAATCATAAATATATGAGCATTTATGCAGCGCTTTCCACTGTAATACAGTCTCAAAAGTGCTTTCCACTGGAAAAGC
>NMRB01006352.1:0-10986 GCA_002633025.1 Notospermus geniculatus
GGTAATATAGAGTATTCCATTGCGGTCGCCCATCGCGACGTCATCATCTGACATCGACGATGCTCACAGACAGCACAGTGACCTTGCTCGCTTGAAGGGTACACCAACCTTAATTAGCTCAGCAACCAATCAGAAGCTCGTAAGACAGCATGTCATTATACACATGTAAAGAATCTTACCATAAAGGAATCAGGATTTTATAAATATGGACAGAATCCCTTTAAACCTCAACAGATTTGCATTCTGACTCTTCCATGTGATAGGCAAGACCCTTCTGCATGTTTACTGCAAATTTTGTTGAATTCAGACTATAGTTGATCTTATGATACAAAAGGGCTGAATTAGTGAGAACCCCCATCACGAACGATGAGAGGGCAGGGTCATCTGTGTACATTTAAATAGGTCAACGTACATTTGCATGTGGAAAATACATGTAGTTCTGTTATCCTCAGAAATGGAATTCAAGGCATCAAGTTGACAGATTCATGTATTGTAGGCCTACCCCACTACCATAAAAAAGTTAGCCCCTGCCTATTACGTCGTAAATCCAAAATTCAAGGCAGTGAGAGACATCTGGTGGCAACACATGAAGTGCATCCCTCAGTTACTTCATCGTTCGCAGTTAAACCTTTACATTTGATTCCTTTATGATCTTACCTTATTGCCAGCAGTGACGTAAAGATGTGTCTTATACCTGTCAAAGAGAACATCATGACCGACTTGCTGTCCAGGATTGATCTGCACATCTTCATAATTGTGTCCATCAGTTGGACTATTTATCGTTACCTGAAGTAGTTGAGAATATAGGTTCATTCAGTGCCAGTGTACATTCAGCCAAAGAAATCAACAAGAGAAGACAGACTTACGGCAGATTTAAACTTTGGTTGCACATCATCATCAGCTGACATTGCAACCTGTTGGTGACCACCACCGAGTTGGTTTACACTGCAGTCGCCCAACATCGTCTTCTGTCATTGGTGGGCCATCATCGTGACATTATTTCAGAGAACTTCATGTAGACAGCGACCTGCGATGTTGTGCTGATGTTTACAGTTGCCTAACTTTATTGTCAACTGTAATGTCATGCGACGTTAAAGCCATACAATCACGAGAGCTACCATAGCCGTCAATTTATTCACATTTTTGTTCGAACAAAAATGCGAGAAAGTTTCTTAGCAAAAGTTAAATGACGAAATACGAGTGTTGTGGTCAGAGTCGATCATCAATAAGATTATTTCACATGGAAGCATGCCACTTTCACGTGACTTTTTCAACGAGTGTTAGAACCAAAATGTGAATCGACGGCTACGGTAGCTCTCGTGATTGTATGGCTTTAAGCCTAGGTTACAAATCCACCGGACCCCGTACGATTTTCCCCACCCGGCGGCTTGCCGTGGATTTTAGAGACAGTAGGTCCATTACGATTTTCATTTTCATTTTCATGTTCATTTTCGTTTTCATTTTCATTTCTACGGTTTTCATTACCCGGGGCTCGGGGGCAATCTGTCTGTTTTTACTCGCCGTACGGGCCTCGGAGTGGATATGTGACGGGGGCTTTATCCGTTGTTGTCCCACCTCAAGATCGACAATGGTCGCCGAGTGAAGCGTCACTGTGAATTACATGTACCTTTTTCAAGGAGCCATCAGTTGTCCCCAGAAAGGCAATTGTGTAGTCATTTGCGTCAGTCACAGCAACGGAAGTGAGGAAATCAGAGAATTCAAGTACAGGTATAGCTTCAACCGCTCCAACACCATGCAGTGGGTAGTTGATTGCAGTTTTTGCAATCCCACAGAAATCCTCAGTGATATCAACTCGCTGAAATCAAGAATTGGACATTAATCTGAACGTCAGAGAACAATTTGCACGCGCATCGTAACTCTTATGTATATCGGACAGCGCCATATTGCTCCGGGATCTACTTCCTAATCCACGTGCGTTTGTTTACTTCCGGGTTTGTTGTCACTCACTTGCGGCGAATCACGTAATTATCTTTCGATTTGAAAGATGATTACTAGGCCGAGGCTCCTTTTTACAGTCGAGGTAGTGTACGATGGCCGTCCGAATGTAGCCGAGTACCTCCGAAGATGACGTCGATTGTTATCCATCAAATCCTTACAAGGGGCAAATCCAGGGGAAATGGTGCCTTCAAATTGCAAAATCAGCAATGCCAAAGGTGCCGTATTGAGGGTAATTTTACTACTCTCCACGCCATTGGAGACAGAAATAGGGGCATGTCTACAGCCACCGTCCATCCCACCAGTGGTACCGGTATCTTGGTATTCCCAAAAAAATATTCTCTTCTTACAATCTTAGGAACAGGAAACCCAACAGGCTATACCAATAAAGAAATACATTCACGGATGATAGATGAATGAATTAGCATCTGATAGCATCTGCTGTGGTTGCATGCCGTAACTTGAGAAGTATACTCACGAATTTGATGCAAGTACCTGTTCTCCTGAATCGATTGCTCCATTCATCCATATGCCTCACTCCTTTTCCCTTTCCTTCCTTCCAGCATGCATTGATGGAGTTGAACAAAGTTTTTCTTATGTCTCGCAAAGAATAGATACACAGAGCTGATTGGCTTTTTGGTATGCCACCATTGTCTGTTTTGGGTGATTGTCCATTCGTAAAAACAGCATATAATATTGATTCATTTGTCGATATGTTCATTCTTTCAGACAGAATAGACCCTGATTCTGTCACAAATGCATCCTGAATGAAATCATATTCATCGTTTCCAATTTTACATTTAATGGACAGCTCAATATAGGATTTGTATTCAGAATCGTTTTGACAAATACGTATTATCCGTGACTCAGGTTTGGTATCCCTTTCTTTCTGAACTGTCAGGAAATAACTAAAACCTTGATGTGAAAATCCACTAATGTACTCTAGAGAGACCATGCGCCCATAATTAGGCCTCAATTTAACACTTGTCCTTCCCTTTTGCGGAATTAGAAATCGCTCTTGCAAGTCCCCATCCAATTTCCTAGTGCTAATCAAAGATGTCTCTACCACCGTTGACTTTGAAAACATGCCAACATACATTGCCATCTGACTGGGCATTCCATCAAAGGGGCCAGCTGGGGCTAGAAACGCAAAAGACCTCAACAAACTCTCATAAAATACCCACTGGTCAGAATCTTTATGGTATGCTGTCGTAAGAGAGATATTCGACAAACTACGCATCTGACATGTTCCACTGTCACTGGTCCCACATGTTATCAGTTTATCTTGTTCACTGAACACAAGAAGGGCCTTGTTCACATCATCCTTACCCTTAACTGGGCCTGTTGTACTATCTAATTCAAATTCTAAGTTGCTGTTCAGTTGGTACAGTTTGTTTGTGCATCCCAGATACACAGTACCACTGTTTAAGTCAATAGCTTGGCGAGTGATGACTTCCAGCGACCGAAACTCAGCGTTAAAAAGGGTACCGGTACCCTGGACGCAAACAGCTGACAGGACAACTGTGACGATTGCAGAAATGGCAGCCAAAACCATGATGCAGGTTGTATCTAGAATACCAGTTCTGAAGGATAATATAATCCAACTGACAACTTTATTCCTTTCGAACAACACAGACGTAATTGCAGCTATGTTGCTTTTACAAAACGTGCCCTCAGTCGTCCTCACTTTATCACAGAAGTAAAGAATTATTTCCAGAATCTCTTGACCAAGTTGCTTATCATCCAATATCCACTAATCCTGACTGAAAGTGTGTAGAAAATAGCAGAAAAGTAACTTCAAGTATCACAGAAAATGAAAGAAAAACGTATTCCGAAGTTGGGCCAGTGAAATCTATCAAATCATCAAACATCATTACTTTTAAATCTCCATATTTCACTAAGTAATGCTTCTTCTTCTTCTTGCTACTTCTTCTATTTGTTGCTTCTTTTCGTTGCTTGTTTTTGCTGCTTCTACACTTTGCTGCTGCTTCTTTTTTGCTTTTTCCTCTATTTTCTCGTTCAACACTGTGTCTTCCTGTGCATTCAACAGAATCTCATCATAGTCTCTCTCAAATTCCCCTCTGGCATGACTACAGTAAGATATCTCGCCACAAAACAAACTTTTTGTTGTCCTATCCTAGAAAGGGAGAAATTCCTAATGACGAATGTTGATTTAGCTAAGACTTTCCCAATCAACCACGAGTTGATTTAGCTAAGACTTTCCCAATCAACCACGAGGTGCATCTTCAAGCACCTCATGTTATTTTCTTTAATAACCTCCCATACCGATTGTGTTGGGGCAGTCATTCATGTTCTCAAATTGCTGGTAGCCAAGGTCGGTCAGTCAGCTGAGTCTCTTCAAGAGGTTTCATGGTGAATCTACAAGAGAAACATTTACAAATGAAATGATTAGAGCACAAAAAACACAAAAAACACCTTGAAGACAAAATAAGATGTAGGCCTACATGTACTCCAGATATGTATCCGAACCCTGAGAATATGGGTTCTTAGCATTTATAGTCTATGCAGTGACAGCGGGAGTGATGAGATATCCCAGTAGTACAAGACTCCAAACGCAGTCTTACTGAAGCGCTCCGCCCGAACTTTTGCTCCTGCGATTTTGTCAGAAGTAAGAACTAAACCCTGTCGACCTATATTCACATACATGTAGGGCCATGAATATATAGTGTCTTTCCTGGTCATCCCCCCCCCCCGCAGGGTGAAGTGTGATGTTCCACACAGGATTCTGGTCATAGCCAAGACTTCAATTTGAGATTGAGTAAAATATCAAAACACGTGTTCTTAAACTAGAAAAATTGAAAACTGAAAACATATAAATAGAGTGATGGGGAGCACGTACTTCACCAATCTACGATTTCCACCAGAATTTATGATAATCCAAGGTATATAGTCCAAATATCATATGCCAGGGTACAGAATTCTCTCACTTGATATCAACTGCTTCAGAAGAAGTCTAGTGATCCAACTGTACTGACATGGCTGAACTCTGACTTCAAAACAGCATGAATCACCAAAATATAACAATATATCTCTCGCTATCACCTACCCCAACCGAAAAATACCACGTCAACACCAATAGCACCTCTACAGGTCATTCTTTATCAAACCAGGACGTCTTTAACGAGGTTAAATAATCTATATTTTGTACAATTTGATAGTGACAATGAAATGATCCATGGACCATGTGCTCACTGCGTTGGACATAATAGTCTAATGACAGAGGGAGGTACATATCAGTTATGAGCAATCTGGGCCAAGTCATTCCCAGGTAGGACTTTGATTATTTTCGGGTTACGCCACCTGGCGGCCATATTGGATGTCTGATCGGGCCGAAACTTCACATGGACATAAAGATCATCTGCACGGGGCCACATATCACATTGGAGCGCTTTAGGTTAAGGCGTTCCTGAGTTACAGCACTTTGATGATTTTTGGGTTACGCCACCAACACAGGATTCTGGTCATAGCCAAGACTTCAATTTGAGATTGAGTAAAATATATCAAAACACGTGTTGTTAAACTAGAAAATTGAAAACTGAAAACATATAAATAGAGTGATGGGGAGCACGTACTTCACCAATCTACGATATCCACCAGAATTTATGATAATCCAAGGTATATAGTCCAAATATCATATGCCAGGGTACAGAATTCTCTCACTTGATATCAACTGGTTCAGAAGAAGTCCAGTGATCCAACTGTACTGACATGACTGAACTCTGACTTCAGAACAGCATGAATCACCAAAATATAACAATATATCTCTCGCTATCACCTACCCCAACCGAAAAATACCACGTCAACACCAATAGCACCTCTACAGGTCATTCTTTATCAAACAAGGACGTCTTTAACGAGGTTAAATAATCTATATTTTGTACAATTTGATAGTGACACATGGACCATGTGCTCACTGCGTTGGACATAATACTCTAATGACAGAGGGAGGTACATATCAGTTATGAGCAATCTGGGTCAAGTCATTCCCAGGTAGGACTTTGATTATTTTCGGGTTACGCCACCTGGCGGCCATATTGGATGTCTGATCGGGCCGAAACTTCACATGGACATAAAGGTCATCTGCACGGGGCCACATATCACATTGGAGCGCTTTAGGTTAAGGCGTTCCTGAGTTACAGCACTTTGATGATTTTTGGGTTACGCCACCTGGTGGCCATGTTTGAAGTCAAATCAGGCCGAAATTTGACATGCACGTAGGTCATCTAGATGGAGGTAAATAGGCCTATCAAATTTGAGCACTCTGCGTCAAGCCATTCCCGAGTAATAGCACTTACCGGATTTTCAGGTTACGCCACCTGGCGGCCATACTGGATGTCAAATCGGGCCGAAACTTGGTATTTTACGAAGTCGCTCGGTGAAATAATGACAAACTGTGGCAGGTTCGTCACTTTTGTCGAACTTTGACCTCTGTGACCTTGAAAAGTAGGTCAAATCAAAAACCCGTTATATATGTTATGTATCCTTATTAGCTACACCTATGATAAAATTTGGAGATGATCTAGTCATTAGTTCAGGAGTTATTGCACTTTTTGTGTTTTTGGTTTCCGCCACCTGGTGGCGAAACTGAGAGTCGAATGGGATCGAACCTTGGTGCCGTGGGTCATCTGACCTAGGGGTATATATGTACCAAGTTTCAGATCAATAGCTCCAGCGGTTACGAAACGTGCCTTGCTAACGGACAAGGACGACGGACCATTACAAAACATAAGTATACCTCGCGACCTGTGTATTTTGAACTTCACATGAGGATGTGTGAAAAATGGCCCAGCAGAATGAATTTCGTTTTCGAAAAGCGATTATCAGCTGATTATCAGACTGGTACAGCCAGCCCCAAGCGGAGGGATCGGGTAACCAATCTAAGCGATCATGACGCCATCAGTAACGTCACATCAGCGAGCGGAATGGGCTAAATTCGTTTTCGAGTGCAGTTTCGTCCCTGAGAATAATTTATAGGCCAGATGATGACGTCACATGTTCATCGCCAGTTACCAAAAAACGCTTCAAACTCATAACTGGATCCCGTTTTGGACCAGTTTTCACATCAGTTCGCCTCACAATTATGATACACACCGATCCTGTACGATTTAAACGCCTGTCCTACTCTTGTAAATTCAGTATCACAGTATCAGGTGACACAGTTTCCCCGGGACAGTTTCAGGCGAATTTTCGTGTCCAAGGCCAAAATAGGGAGTTTAAGAAATCAAACGATAAACGTTAACTTTACGACAACGTTATTTTTCATACTACGAATTCACCAGATTATACACGTATTATATATTGTATTTTCGGTACAAAAAATAACGTTGTCGTAAAGTTAACATTTATCGTTTGATTTCTTAAACTCCCTAATGATTGCTGAGAAACGCATACGTAATTAGCAAGCTTCGCTGATTTGCCGCTACGCGGCGGTTGGTTTCCTTGCGTCTAGTTCCGAAAAACAATTACCGGTACTTGTTGTCCGCAAAGCGCCAACGGCTGCTCAATAAACATGAAATATCCCCGTTGAAAAGAGCACAGGCCCACCGATGCGAATGCCCAAAACTCGACCCAACAACAGGCCTATTGTCCAGCCGACGGACAATGCCACAGGCCGACGCCGCTGCGCATATGCGCAAAAAGCAAAAAATTTGACCACACACATGCACTATACGATGTGTAGCTTTTCATGTAGGCCCTTTCCCTACATTCCCTACTCCGCGCGCTCGGCCTTTACCGCGCCAAATGGACACCCGTGGCATGGCAATACCCAGATGACGCGGATAGCCTACCAGTACGGTAGCCCTTCTGCTACAAAATACAACCAAAAACAGAAGAACCAAAAATAATCGAACTTACTCAGGAGCGAAAAAATGCCGTCCACTCCGTCCGCCATGCAGAAAAGGGAAGGGGTTTGCTCCCTTGCCGACAGGGTCGCTGTGGATCCAGAGAATGGCCGCCCGGCAGCAATTAAAATGCGTGGGGTACATGTAGTAGATTTATGTGACTAGCAGAAAAAACAGCAGGACGACCTATATATAATAGACAGATTGCCAAAGTCGGCCATGTTGGACCAAAAGGCAATAACAAACACTGAATGTACAGTGAATGTATACCATTGATGTACAGCATAATGCACTAAGCCTTGGCGTACTTTTGGTAAAATTGTAATTCAGAAAAGAAAAAACAGACTTTTGTTGCTTAACCAACCTTGGGTCCAGGTTTGTGAATCATCATGATTCCACACTGTGGGATAGGACCAACACACCTGGAGCTGAGGTTCGGCATAAAACAGGCATAAAGTCTTTTAAAACTTTTTGTGGGAAATATCTGTAAACATTTGGACCTGGGCACGGTTCATCACATGTAGCACTGCTGAGGAGGTGTTTATTTTGTAACTTTTCATGAAAGTTTTGTGGAAATTGCAGGTTTTAAAACATGCTGTATATCAATGGTGTACATTCACTGTACATTCAGTGTTTGTTATTGCCTTTTGGTCCAATATGGCCGACTTTGGCAATCTGTCTATATATACTGGCAAAGTCCCCGTCGAATGACGGGTCATGAACAGCGGGTGGTCCATAATTTCTAATGTCAGTCCAGTTAAGGCTGCGTTTAGCTGACACGCGGAATGCGGTATAGGGACGCGGAAACCGTGGCGGAAAGATATGTTGTATGCGAATATGCATTGCATTTTCCGCTTCCGCGTTCCGCAATCCGCATTCCGCGTGTCAGCTAAATGCAGCTTTAGATGCGTTTAGCTGACACGCGGAATGCGGATTGCGGAACGCGGAAGCGGAAAATGATATATATGATTTTGTGTCGTTCTTTGTGCTTTATTTTGGATATTGATAAAACAATAGCCTTAATAGTGCTGGCGATTTATGCCTCATGTGAGGGTCCGTGGGTTCGAATCTGGTAGGAAGCAATGTCTTTCACATTAGAAACCTGATTTCTATTTCATATAGAGTGTTTGCACCAGTGGCCATGTTGGAGGTATGAACAAAAGAATTTGTCGCCAGTCACGGTCTACGGAGATTAACTTCGATTGTTTTGGAAGTCTGTTCTTTTGTTGTATGCCTCCAACATGGCCGCTGTGACGTCACTCTATTCTTTACTTGTATCTCCTTTATATGCGACCCCTCGCAAAACAAAACTTTTTGGGTTCGGAAATTGTTTGGACTACTCGCAGGGTACTGATGGACGCCTCGTTAGGCCATTGAACCATCCTTTTTGAAGATGGGATTTGGGCTAGTGGTTATGGCGTGCTGCCCCTTAGTGTTGGCGATTGATGCCTCATGTGAGAGTCCGTGGGTTCGAATCTGGTAGGAAGCAATCTTTCACATTAGAAACTCGATTTCTATTTCATAATATGATAAAACAATAAAGGCAGTTACATGTATAAACTATAAACTGAACACGAAGTTTCGCGTCCTTCGAATTTTGCCTGGCGGCGTTCAGCACCAAATTTAACAATGGACGTGTTTTTTTAGCTCAAGCTACTTGTAGAATTATCCGCGTTATTGATTATTAATGTCACGTGAAAAAATCAATACGCCTACTTGATTATTGATTGACAAGGTGCTACCAGGATTTTTATGAGTTTAGGTTACCGGTACTTTATTTTGAGTTGATGCTGCTGCGGTAAAGATGGACGGACAGCAGGAAGTGCGCGGTGTTAGAGTTTATGTCATAATTTGCATAAATGTGGTGAATTTGAAATGGTTGTTGCAGTCGTTGGTGACGTCTGACCTGCTTGCGCTGGACTCGCTTCGCCTTTCCGTTGATGTTATTTATGGCTCACCTGGACACTTCGAATACTGGACCTGCACGGCCCGGTGTAAGTTTTACATTGTGGCCGTTTTTCTGTGTGATTCCCATTGTTCGGAACACACTGGCTAAACCACATCCTCAGCGTCCTCCATCGTCTCGCTAAGAGTATTGGGAGAGGAGCCGGATGTTTCCAGCCCAAGAGCGAGAGAATAGAGGAGCGTGCCTACAGGGCGGGGGGGAGGGCGCGCGATCAACTTCAAGCCTTCCGCGGGCAATCACCGCATCCCCTCTACACCTCGAATTCGGCACACACGGCCTGCAGTCGAGGTTTTACCCTCGCCATTCCATCCAGGGAGCGAAATACCGAATGAACAGCCTGACTGAGTACCCTGAATTTATAGGGTCGCTCGCCGATAGAGGACGCTGAGGGTGAAACCACATCCTCAGCGTCCTCCATCGTCTCGCTAAGAGTATTGGGAGAGGAGCCGGATGTTTCCAGCCTTGTGGTTGATTCGAAGTAGCCTTCACACAAAACACATAGGGGCCTAACTAACACCTCCCAACACTCCCAATACTCCCAATACACCCAACACCGATTTCGAATGCACTACTGAACTGAACCAACCGAGAAAGAATGCGCTGATCTGTTACTCAATGCATAAGAACAATAAACATGCGACTCGGTGACACTTGTTGTAACACCTCTTATCCCCCAACAATAGCGCATTGCTAGTCGACAGCGAAAAGCAGCTTATGGTCATAAGGCGCTTTATGGAAAATACATGTACTTTCAAAATCCATGCACTGGCGGGCCGAAGGTTAGGGCTTCCATCCAGCCAACGTTGTCTATCTTGCTTCAACGTAAATTCTTTGGACTGAATGCTCCACTACAGCTCCCGTTCCAGTACTTCTCAACACCAAAATGGCATAAACCCGCAAAATAAGAACTACATGTACAACACTCAAGATACAGCGACCCAAGAGGACGGAAGCCCCAACCTCCAGCCCGCGCGAAGATCAAAATCTCCGCTCAGGCAGAATGCCCTGGACACTGGAGGCAAAGGCCAACCGCTCTTCCATGACTGCTTTCTCTGCTCATCTTGCCACAACCTCGAGGCCAGCCGAAGCTTTGTAATAACAGTCCCACACTAGCAATGCTTTACCTACAACTTCAGTTAACCTTCCCAAAACAGCATTACTCACAACGTCAATACAAAGACTTCCACACATAGCACCTCC
>NMRB01006353.1:0-12138 GCA_002633025.1 Notospermus geniculatus
TGCGAACAATACCAGATGAATCCATCAAGAATGGCGTTCCCTCTAGAGAAAACCTGCAGTGAAAGGGAAACATCACAAAAACTGGAGACAGATTTCATGGGGGGGGGGGGTCGTTTTCGGAAGCCCTGTACCACTTTGAAGTATATTTTCCCACAACATGGGAAAGGAATGGAATACCTGCTGACCACTTCCCCAACGGGTATCGTGCAGTTTGACCCAACTCATGAAGGACACAACAGTCTGAGTGTGTATTTTCAATTGTTTCAAGAAGTGATGTGCATTTACTTACCCAATCCAAGAAAGTGTTGACTTTGGACTTAGAGGCAAACAACCATCGTGGAGCCCACATCGTCTCTCATCGACACTGATCCACTTCACCCACAGACACTGGTCACCCCGCAGTCCATGGCACATGTGATACACGACAGCCAATTGGGAACCGTGAGCAGCTAGAGTCACGATCGGACCCGATACGCTGAAGAGATGCTTTTGTATCCCACCGATGGTGAAGATGCGAACGTTGCGTTTGTCTGTGGCGACGGCGGCCCATCCTTCTCCGAGAGCGACAGCCTGTATGTCCTCGCCTTTCGGCATTTCAGTTGACCATTCCCGTGAATTGTCCCATGATGCAAAGTGGAGACACACCAATTTGCTGGAGAAAAATGACAGGCAAAATGCATTTCAGAAAAGAATACGTGTACTAGTAATTACATTACATTTTCATACTATGGTCCAGTAACCCATTATTTTCATTCAAAGCTCGGCAATCAAATGTGACATTCCACAGCAAAATCAGGTGCATGTCGCTCTTAGCTTGACAGGTTGAGACCAAATGTTTGTCAGTTTCAATATTGTCTGTCTATTATGAAATCTGAAACAATCTGATACTTCCATTCTCTCCTGGTGTCATCTCAGTTCATTGAGGCTCACCTTCTGAGCGACATGCGCCTGGTTTTGCTGTGGAAGTCACAAATATGTTCACCATTTTTTAACATTTACGGAGAGCAAGGGCAAACACGAAAGCACACACCTACCTCGGCGACCCTTCATCAGCTTCGCAAGCCAGAATCACAGCCTCAGACGACACATCTGCCATTGTATGACCCAGATCGTTGGTCATGTGCATTGCATGATGGGTAGCAGTATCGTGGAATTCGATATCAACGGAGTTTTCTTCGTCGGTACTGTATTGTCTGACGATGCCTACAGAGTTCCAAACCTGCAGAGGAAATCAAAGACAGGATTATGAACATGATAGGATCTAGAGTGACCACAATGACGACTTTCTGTTCACATAATGTGTTTGTACCTGACCAGAGAGACTGATTCACACCGCCGAACTTTTGCTCAAATTTTCTGCTTAAAAAACAAAGCAAATGGTACAAAGATTTTTAGGGCAGACGCCATCCTGGCATGTCGTAGCCATAGAATCTTACCATAAATCTTTGTGAAAGATGGACAGGAGTTGAGCTCGATTGAAATGGTCTCTGAAGAGGTGGTGGCTTGTAACCTTCCTGTAACACTTGTGGGGTAGGTTTGAGCATGTCACCAAGGACACTGTCCATATCCATGTCCAAGTCTGTGGTTTTTGACATGCCATCAGCATCTGGGAAGAGATTAAGAATTTCAAGTCAAGATCAATCATCTGAAATCAAGATGACAGCAAAAATACGACCTTCAAAAAACTTTCAGGTTTATATCACATGGTGACAGTTATTCAGGGCCCGGTTGCACGAAACTTACGACAGCGCTATCTTGGTGTTAGCGCTAACTTGATGTTAAATGACGTAAAAGAACAATGGATTTTTACGTCATCTAACATGAAGATAGCGCTAACACCAAGATAGCGCTGTCGTGAGTTTCGTGCAACCGGGCCCAGGTTGTTAATACATGTACAGGGTTCCTCCACGAGACGGCTGTAAAATTTCATGGACCTTTTGAGGACTTTCATGGTATCAAATATTTAAAATTTAATGACTTGCACAGAAGCCGGGCCATGTGCACCGGCGTCCGCGTCCGACTTTTACTCTTTCGTGAGGGAAAGAAATTAATGAGACAATGTAAAAAGCACCGGAAATTTAATTTTCAAGACTGAACATTTTACTTTTTAAGGACTTTTGTGGACTTCATAGGATTTTCTCAATATTTATGGACTTTCAAGGCCTTAAATTTAAGCATTTTATATTCTTGGACTTTCATGGTGAAAAGGACCTGGAGGAACCCTGATGTAGATTCAGTGCATCACCTTGTGAATTTTCATCATTAAACCCCATCACAGTTTTCTTCAGCTTCTCGAGACTTGCATCATCATCATCATCATCATCAGCTGCAGCAGCACCAATATCTGGGGCATTCCCAATATTACTTGCTTCGATCATGTCATCGTCGTCGTCATCGTCGAACAGACTGTCGAACTTAGCAGCAGATAAGCCGTCTTCTTGCTGGAAAAGAGTGTACTGAATTCATGACTCATCAAATTTGCATCGATACAATACACTTCCCAAACATATCAAGAACAATATACGGAGGTCAGTTTTTCAAAATCCTCTGTACAGCTCTGGTATAAGTTACCAAAGACTGTGAGGTGGAACTGTAGCAGAATTTAGAGGGAAGAAAGTTCCAAGCAGAAGTGAGTCCACCATTCGCAGATATAGTTGGAAACGGAAGCATGAAGTGGTCACTGTTACATGTATTTGTGAAGTGCAAAAGATACTCTGCACAACTGGCCTCCCTTCTGTGCCACATACCATCTGCATACCACATGCAGCGTCATGCGTGTACCGTCCTTGTATCTTCCACGGACGGCGCGCGCCACCATGGAAGGTACGCAGTGAAGATGTAACGTCATTCGCCCGTGGTGCGCGGACGTCATGCAGAAGACATGTGACGTACCCGGACCATATGCAATGAATTGAAGCGTACCTTCCGTATGACGTACGCGAATAAAGGTAGGTCAATTGTGCTCCGTACTTTAATTCAAAGGAGAAGTTTGGTGAAGGAACATACCTCATCCTCCTGTTTCTCAGAGATCACATTCTCGAGCACACCAAGTTGTCCTTCTGTATCACAGAAAGCGAGTTCATGGTTACCCTTAGGGTTCCACTTGAGGGCACAGATGGGCAAATTTTTCTCGTGCCTCTCTCTGAAATTCAGCAAATAAACTGTGAGTAGAGAACGTTAGGAGTGCTGCAAGTGCCATGATTATGATGTGACTGCTAATAAATGACTTGGATTTCAAGAAATTAGAGGGTCAAGGCCACGAAAATGTCCAAGGGGCTTCTAAAGTAAACATCAATTCAGTGGCCTGCCAAGGGCATCTGAGTTCGCCTGATGCCAGTAAATTTGCACGGTTGTGTCAAACTATATACTATCATGAGTAAATCCCAGAAAAAGACCCACATACAGGTACCGACCCACACTTGAGTCTGGCAAGTTTCACCTTGAGTAATTCCAACAGCACATAGTACCAAGTAGCTATATTTCAAGCCGATCCAGAGTTATCGGGACCAGACGATAGGCCCATGATAATTCTGTTGATGGTTATGAGTATTGAAGTAAGGGAAGGAGGCAAGAAATGTATTGTTGACGTTATTACTAAAAGGAAAAACGCTGTATTGTATGAATTGCAAATTAGGCCTAGCTGTCGCTGCAGTGCAGCTGTTGCCTGTAATCACAACTCGCTGCCGTCCAAAGGATCTTTTGTACAGAAGTACAAAGTGTCTTTGTACGCCAGCGAGTTGCGATTACAGACAACCGCTGCTATTTAATCCTCGCAGTAGACGTTGGCTTATCAGTGTGTCATTTTCATGTGTTTATAATTATTTCCACTGTGTGCCACTTCTGTCCTGACATGTCTGACCATGCTGATCAGGGATTCTAAAGTTCTACCAATTTGTTAAATCATGCCAAACTAGAGAGATTGGCTGACTTTATTGGAATGACGTCACTGATATTGTACACGTCATAGAAATGTGAGTTCTGTGCATTCTCCAGGGCAAAGAGCGGTGGTATTGGAGAGTGTACACAACTTTCGTGACGTTGCATTTCGTGCGTATTGATTTTTCATCGCTTTTTTAAACAAATATTCCGACTTTTTTTCTCAGAACAACGTCGCCGATCCTATTCTATGAAAATGAAGTTTGTTTTGACTGCAAACAATACACATAAAGAAGCTCCCTTTGTTGATTTCTGGCACTCAATCAGTTCCAATGCCTCCAACATAATCATGCGTTTAGGACTAAGCCACGTGACCTCACGATCCGCAATAGACCTCGAATGACATATCCCGCCTAGCGGCGGGTCCCGGGATCACTGCGTCAAGGAGTACATGTAAGTAAATACCATCAGAAATAAATAACCAGACACTATACATGTACCGGTACTTACGACATGACACGAGTCTTTGTTTCGAAGTTCCATATGAACATTGCTCCATCTCGACACGACGCAGCAAGGAATTTACCACATGGTGAAAATGTAGCTATAGAGAAAGGCTGGGGAGGGAAAAATGTTTTTGTTTCAATTGACACTAGACGATTATGACATTCTTTTTACAAGCTGATTTGCTGACAGTGAACGAACAACAGGGAAGTATTGAAGATTCATCTTCAAGCAAAATAAACACATAACACCTTTTCTGAAATCTATCTGCCCAAGGTTTAAGGCCTTTAAGAAACTGTGACTGAGGAGAAGACAATTTTTCTTAGTTCCAAAAGCTGGATGAGTACAAATCCATGGAAAGCAACAGAATGAAACATCCGTCCGTGTGATTCTACAGACTTACCTCTTGCACAATAACGTCGGTGTAAAACCTCAAGTTCTCCCACGTATCCCTTTGATAGATCCGTATCTCCTTATCTAAGGGTACTGCAATGCACTGTAAAAGCAACAAAGTCAATATAGATAATAAGGGCCGCATGCTCGGGTCGGACTTAAGCCAGACTTTCATTAAAGTCTGACTTTTCTCAATGCTTCAAGCTTAGAGAAAGCCGAACTTCAGCTATACTTCACGCTGGAGTCTGACCCGAGCATATGGCCCTAAGTTACAGATGTCCCAAGTACTGGTATGCAAGTTTATGGAAAAACAGTATTCAGCAGGATGGCACATTGGCAGCATCCAGGAAGCAAAATGATACTTACCTTTCCTTCATCAGGATGCCATTCTAATCGACACAGTGTCTTGGATAAACTGCAAATAAAATTCAGTGGCGATTTGAGATTTTCAAATCAAAAACATAATTTACTTTATCAGGTAGTCCGCACAAAGACTGAAGATTGCAGAGGTTAAATATTGGGGGCCAATGAACTGGTTCTCCAAATTGCAATTGGACGAGTCTAAAATCCAGAATATCAAATAAACTTTCAATACTGCCCCATGGCCAATTTGATAATATCACATTTTGCTACTCACCTAAGATCATTACACTTTGGGATTGCATTTATTGATTTGACACATGATTGGGTATCAATTTTCCAGATTCTCACAGTTCCATCACATGAAGATGACGCCTAGAAAATGAAGAGGAGCAAACAACTTGAAGGGAACATGGCATCAGCCCACATTAACTGAATCATTCACAAAATTGGACCGTGGACCTTCGAGTTAAGAAGGCTTCTAGAATACGGGCCAAGATGTATTCTGGAAGGAATACAATCTTACCAAATAGTTTTCTTTTGGATCCAGAGCCACACTCAAAATCGGTGCTTCATGGCCTCGCATTTCTTTCCGTTCGTTACTCTTGATATCCACTACTTTGAGAGTAAAATCACTGAAAGAAATCAATGTGACCATGTCACCAGTGAATCACCTAAAATGTTACCATATTTTTGGTATTTACAACAGTTAGCTTGTATTCAATCCAAGGGTGCCAAATAATATTTGAAAACGTTAGTGGGCCAAGCATTACGACATGACACCAGTCTTTATGGTTGCCTATCACTTTGATAGCCAGAAAAAAGAGCAGCGAATTTTCTTGCATTTAAAATTGCACCACCAGTACCTGGCTCCAGCAGCAAGTTTAGTTCCTGTTTTATTGAGCACCATGTGTGTGACAGGAGCTGTAAACCTTGTGACGATGCCATCAGGGGCACCGTCAGGAAATGTATGAGCATTCACAGCATTCGTGTCAGAGGCAGTGTAGAATCTGTCACCCTGGAAGAAATAAGTGTGTGAGATCTGTGAAGAGTGCTAGCTTACATCGCTACAGTAAAAGAAGTGGTAATCAAATTAACACAAGTGGTAATCAAATTAACATAGCGGTAATCACATAATACACAAAGTGAACTCCCCCTTTGTTTCCCCTAGATGACTAGAAAGCAGCAAGAGGGTTTCAGACACCAAGTTCTCAAAAATATTATTAATTAATGAAACATCTCTTTAAAAATATTAAGTCTAATTCTTTGATTACGTTGCTTTTCTCTCCAGGAATAGTGACACCGAACGTGCAATAAATTCTTACTCTAAATGCAATAGCATAAACTTTATCGCCTGCCCTGTGGGATACTGCATCATCATCATCAATACCCTCCCACACTCTGACATCTCCTTCAGCACCACTTGTTAGCATGTATCTGTGAAAAGAAAAATCGCAAAATAATACATAGGTCTAGTAGGCTAGGCCTGCAGCTATAGGCCCCTAGGCCCTAGTAGCTGGTAGCATACTTGTTGGGGTAGGTGGGTAGGCCTCCTTGGGCTTGTGATGGCGATATAGGCCCTACCCAGCTANTCATGTCATGCCATACCATATGGCCATTTTTTTATGGCCATGATGATCCTCGGTCTCGGACCTCGTCGTGTTTTTTTATAGGCCTAGGCCTAGTTTTTTAGGGGTTTGTAAGAACACCGGATCGGACCGAATTGGACCGGATCGGACCGAATCGGAGCATAAAGTCACCGAATCGGAATCAACTAACATTCATTTTTCTTTTTAAACGCAAGAATCATGAATTATAATGACTTAGAAATAAAAATAAAATCCAAGTTTACACTTTATCGTTGCATTTTGTAAGAAATCGGCCGTCTGAAACACGCACCGACGTGAAGCACTGTATAGCGCCACAGCTGTGTCGACGGCAGGTATTGGAATTAACTACTGACATTAGACTGGCTTTCAACAAGAGCCAAAATCGGAGTTCATTCATTAAAAAAATCAATTATCTCGCAGATAATAAGAAATATCTGTTCATTATATTCCATAAACATATAAGAACTTTCGGTTTAGCTTCATAACAAACCAAAGCCAACTCCGATTCGGTGCAAAAGCGTCCCGATTCGGTCCGATCCGGTCCGATTCGGTGTTCTTACGAACCGGTTTTTTAGTTTTAAATTTAGGCCTAGGGCGTAGGCCTAATTAAAAAAAGTGACCGTTTTTGCACGTAGGCAGGCTAGAGATTATGGATTGCTTGTATTCAGAGTGTGTGTGTACTGAAGCCTAGCATGCTAGCCTGTGGATCTGTGCATGCTGCATGGCTGTGCCTAGCTGCATGTAGGCCTATGATGTGCAGCAGCACTGCACTGTGACTGGCGCGTGCAGAGTGGCACTCAACATGCTCAACAAACATGACAAACACAGTGACAGTGCGATGACATTTTATTTTACATCTAACCTTCCAGAGTCATCGTAGCAAAGGTCAGTGTGGCCCTCACTATGGGCAAAACGCATGGGCTGTTTTGTAAGTGGCATTTTCATCAGTTCAATCACGAAAAAAAACACAAATTAAAACTTTTGCATGTTTGGCATGTTTGGGATTTCCCGCGGCCCTGCCACACAAGTTCCGCACTAGGCCCATTCATTTAGCGTGTTCGGAAAGCTTCCTCGGGGAGGCTCGGGGAAGCGGGAGAGCGTTCGGTAAGGTATTTGGCAGGCTGCCAAGGCTTCCTCGAGCCTGGCCGAAGTGAGCGACTCGCCGAGTCGCTCACTTGGGGAAACTCCCGGCATGCATTTCGTTTTCTTTCCAAGCCCGACATGCTGATTGGCTAAACGGGGAATATTTCACGCCTGCAACCCACAGTAGTACCTTTCCCCGAGGAAGCGCAAATATCGTTCGGAAATTCGCCTTTACTGGGCATGCTCACATTCCCCGAAGCTCGGGGAAGAAATTTCCTCGGGGAAGCTTTCCGAACACGGCCATTGAAGGCAGTTCTAAAATTAACTTTGAAAGGTGATAGGTAAGAAAAACGACTTTCTTCATAAGTGGTACCATTAGAATATTTATATGTAATTGTTTTGATTTTTATGGAAAGAAATATATTTTTATTCACTCCGATTTATGACGTCAGTTTCCCCTTGCACTTCCGGTTTTTGCTAATGATATTCATGAGATTTGACAAGTTCGATTAACTGAGGAATTCGGCTTGATATGAACTAAATCTTCCGAGTATGACCGTCTATTCGGTGTGAAAATGAAAAAGACATATATATCTAATTCATCGATTTGAAAATACAGTTGATTTGCCTGTAGAAACAAACAAAATCGCGCTTTGAAAAGAAGCCATCATATCGCCGAATCAGAATGCACTCACGTCCATGACGAATGCCCACGCGCAGCACAGGAAGACACGAGCAGGTATGAGGGAAGCTGGCACTGGTGTTCATGCTGTTACTCATGCATTGATGACGATGTGGATGTTTTCATGATTGAAACGAACTTGGGTGTTGGCACAAGGTGTGTCATGTGGACATAGATGAGCTGTACCAAACCAAGTGGATGATCTGCTGATCAGCTGATGAGATTTTATGAGAGAGATGATGATGATGATTGATGAGTTAAAATTAAATGATGATGTCGATAGGCCTAAGTGATGATCTTGATTATGACATCACTTGATTGATCAGATGACGATCAGAAAGACTCAAATTGTAGGATCTGGAGAGGAACAAGCACAGGTTAAGACGTGCAGTACAAGGACTATCAGAGACTGGATTATTTGTGCAACAAATATTTTCTGAAGAATCTCGTCTTCAATCAATTTGAAGTTGCCCTAATACGAACTGACACTTAGCATTGAAGTTGTTTCTTATCTATGTAATCCTATTGTGAGATTTCAGATAGTTGGTGTAATTAAGTGCTCCATTCATGCCATACGTTTACGTGATCAACAACAACATGGAAGTACAACCAGATGATGATGCGGACAAAGCTGCCACTGATGCTACACCAGGGACAACAGACATGGCAGAGGTCTGTCTACCACCGCTTGTAAATGACTCAGCACTCGGTGATCCAGATGATGAAGATCCAAAGAAAAGTTCATCAGATTTGTCCAGTATGAAATCATCGGACTCGAAGTCATCTAGTCCTAGAATCACTGGTTCAGGGCCGTCTAGTCCGACGAATCCTAGTCCTCCCTCGAAAAGCCAACAGTCACCTAGTCCTTTGTCACGTAGTCCTTCTGCCAGTGGGTCACCGACACAACAAGAAGACAGAACAATATCACTTCGGTCGGTCAGCAAAGACGACTTGTCTTCTGCCTGTGCTGCTTCGTTTGTTGGAGAACCATCAGATGACACTAAGCGGAGTAGTAGGATATACCGAACTTTAACCTTTCGCCGCAAAAAACCAGCAGAGAAAGTTGTTGCAGAAGTGAATGGAGACAGCAAAAAATCACGCAAGTATTGGTGGTCATTTCGGTTCAAAAAGAAACTCCTTCAACCTTCGAGGAATAGAAAATCAACTTCTAAATGTTCATCACCAATAGAAGGACAAAGTCTTGAGTCTCCGAGCTGTGTTTGCATGGGATACAGGAAAAAGGATGAATACACATTTGGATCTGATTTGGGACACCAAGCAGCAGAGTCTGGAGATGCGTTGGAGTCATCAGATGAATCAGATTCTGATATTGAGATGGAAAAAGCACGACTTCTCAAAACAAGGCAGATTTCCGCAAAGAAATTCCCTGTTCTTGATTTGTCGAAGTTTCATCCAGATGACTATCCAGTGGATGATCCTGATGAGATGATGATTGCTCAAAGAGCCCGAGATATGGCTGAGGGCATTGAAGTCCCTCCCAATTTTCCATACCATAGTTCATTGGTCGGCGCCGGGTCGTCTAGGGATATATCCACAATCCCGACGACGACTCATGAGACGACACTAGAGACACTAGTTTTCTCAAACTTGAGTACTAACCTGGAAAATCAGTGCGTGATCACTAAAACTTATCCAACTGTCACACCGATTGAAACCGGAGTAAGTTACAGTAGTGAGTCACATTTCAGTGAGTATGGAAGCCTTACTCCACAAGGAACTTACGTTCCTCGCACTATTCACACACAGGTGGACTATATCCATTGCCTCGTGCCTGATTTGCGTGATATCACAAACTGCAGTTTTTACTGGGGTATAATGGACCGATACGAGGCAGAGAAACTATTGGATGCAAAACCGGAAGGAACTTTTCTTCTGCGGGATAGTGCTCAGGAAGAGTTTCTGTTCTCTGTCAGTTTTCGGCGTTACGGGCGATCGTTGCATGCACGGATTGAACAGTGGAATCACCACTTCAGTTTCGATTCGCACGATCCAGGTGTGTTTTCCTCGGACACTGTGTGCGGCTTGATAGAACATTACAAGGATCCAAGTTGCTGTATGTTTTTTGAGCCGATGCTTACACTGCCATTGAATCGGAATTTTCCATTCTCACTTCAGCACTTGTGTCGGTCAGTTATAGGAGGTAGAATATCATACGATGGGATTAACTTTTTGCCACTGCCAAAAGCTTTGAAAGAGTACTTGCAATATTATCATTATAAGCAGAAAGTGCGGGTTAGAAGATTTGAAGTTCACTGAATGTGAAGTTGACCTTGTGTATTACATAATGTAACACAGCTAGTGGTTATGAATATTTCTTCAAGATGGCTCTTTTGCTTGGAAAATGGCAAGGAAATGAAAATGAAAACCAAGTGGTTGGTCTGGGAAATTGTGATTGCACAAGGACATGTGGAAGCCTACCATGATAGGTAAAATCCCACGTTGTAAGGTCTGTCTGCCACCTTGAACAGTGGTGCCTTGTGTTTATTAATCCAACCTAGTGAAAGCTTGAGGAGGTCAATGATACTTCTGGTGGGAGACGGTTCCCCTTTGCATTTTAATTTTCCAGTTAGGATAGGCTGGGGGTGCTTTTGCTTGGAGTGCTAAAAATGGGATCGTTTGATTAAAATCGCAATTTTTAGAATTTTTTTATTAATTTGTCCATTTTTTATCAAATTGCAATTTTCGGCTGGGTCAGGTGAATCATCACATATGCAGAATTGACGGATCCATAAGCTCATGTATTTTTACCTGAAAAACTATTTTTTGATGGTCAAAGTTTTCTGTAAGTGGACTATGCATCTAGTGCATTTTCAATGTGGAGATGAGATTCTGACACACCTCTTGTGCCTGGTAGTCCAGGCTAATTTTTTTCCTTATCTGGGCTGAATGATTACTGGACCTGAATTCTGAACAAGTTTTGGGGGAATATACAGTTGGTACAGACGGAATAGGTAATGCCAATGTGATAGAAATAATGATTGCTTTGTTTTGTGAGTTTTACTGTGTAAATTGTGTCAAATATACTGAAGCATTTTGAATGAGGGGTGATCAATGAGGAACCGGAGGAACTAGTCCGTGACGTGGCGCTGACGAACAACTCAGTTAAAACTACGACGTCGAAAAAAAGCCAACGTTATTTGCCATTTAATTCTGAAACTACACCCTACTTCTAGCCCTAATATACCTGAAGTAGTCCATTGAATTTCGAATTTTATATGTTCATCATCAAGTAAAGGGCTGACTCAATTTATCTGAACATTTTCAAACGAAAATTCAAGCAGGAACAATTTGAATTTCATCGATAAAATTGACTATTTTAGCATAAATAACAGACCGAAGAGCAACGTCGTTGATTCTGACTGACGTATCGCACATAACGTCACGGACGACGTGCAACGTCAATGACGTTTTCGACGTCGCAGAGCATGTGCTTTTGTGTTAAAACTGAGTTGTTCCCCAGCGCCTCCGCACTCCGGGCACTCCGGTTCCTCATTGTAGTGCACGCAATAATCAAGCTCTCTTGCACCATTATTCTTGGACTTGTCCAAGGGACCAATTCTCCCGCTTTGTCCCAGATGAAAATTAATGTTAGTTGGAAACCTTTGCAGG
>NMRB01006356.1:0-12132 GCA_002633025.1 Notospermus geniculatus
GTAGTGTCACGCACAACACAGTGCTGAAGTACCTCAGCTTCCCCACCTCACCCTAACTAGAGATCAGTTACACGTATACATGTATAACGGCCTTTGTAATATTCACAGCCAAGCAGCTGACATTGTTTACGCTGACCCAGGCCGACAATTAACCTATTTACACCGCTGGATTCAATCTAAATTGAGTTCAGCCTACCCTACATTCATCGCACAGAATGTATATCATTCTCAGGCCACACGTCGCCAAACAGATACGCCGAGGGAGTAATTTCATGTTGACCTGGGTTAGCTTTGATCAAACCTGCGTAGTTCATGTGTATCAATCAGCGGCCAACTTGGGATGAGATGGTGGGGATGAACATTTGCTGGAATGGCTTTGATACTCCACGGATTCCGGCGAATTTCGGCAGGGGTTTGTGTGAGCGGATGAAGAGGAGCGAGGTAAAAACCCCTGCTGTGGGAGGATGTGACTGCTCCTGCTGTCGTTGCTTTGCTTTAGATCTTTGAGACCAGTGCTTAACGCTTTCGGACTAATTTGAAAAGTGTACATTGTGTCACATGAATTTCTCGTGTTAAAACTTACATGTACCTAGCTCCCCAAAATTGCAACCAAAACTGGTGTCAAGGCACTCATTCTGGCGACAACTTAATCGGCCACAACGTCATTTAGGCTTGTTCCAAAATGTCTGTGGGAGAAATAGGGCAGAGCCAAAGATAAAAGTTGTGAGGAAATAGCCCACGTTTTTGTCAGGTTGCGAATCTTTAAACGTCTATATCTCACAAATCGTTGTTTCCACGTGTCTGAGAATTTGAAAATGAGCCCTACTTTTTTTCTGCTCTTTCTTTTGGCGCTAGTTGCGAGTTCGTAGCTGCTTCCGTTCCGAAGATATACATGTAGTAGTTTTGTCACTGGGCGGTATGCACCAAACGAAGATTATCTTGAACTCAGGTTGAGCCACAACTTTTCAATTGTTCAGGTTTGCCAGGGCATGATGTGACAATGGAAAAGTTGTAGCTCAACCTGAGTTCACGATAATCTTCGTTGGTGCATACGGTCCAACCTGCCAGATTTGCACTTTGGACTCAGTCAATCTAGACCCGAGGACAAACGATAAAACGCTATTACCTAGGTTTTCTTCAAACAGAGCAAAGTCGCTTTTTGGGGGGGGGGTAATCTCGCATTAAGGAATATGCAAAGAGAACATCAATTTTTGTATTTGTATTTCATTTTTCCGTCAGGTCCGACGCAATAGCATTATTGGCCCTGGTAAGTACGGAGGAGGCCATCACAAGCTACTCAAAAAAATCTTCGTTCGGCTAACGTGAACAGTGAAACATCAATTGGTCCACTGGTAACGATTCAAAGTCAGTTTGAATGTCCGAGGGTGTGTACAGGCCACATTCGCCAAACGGCGAGTTTGGGCGCAGAAGGGTTAAGCCTTCTTAAAGTGCAGCAGTTCATCCGGTCTACAAGATCTACTCTTTGCCATGAGCTTGGATTCAGACGATTTGATCCCTCATCATCAAATGAAATGAATAGAGCAGACACTTTGGCTGATTCACCTGTGTGTAACTGTCAATGTTATTGACCATCTGACTAATCAGGAAGCGCCAGTTCAGGATTAGTGCTTGTTAAGCAGCGCCCACATGTCATTGATAAACCAGCACTGGAAGTTATTGCAAGGCGTATGAAGGTTTTGGAATTCTACAAGGTTCGCCCAAGTAACTTTGATGGAACGTTTAAATCCAGTGCTCATAATAACTAGACTGAATTCTGAAACAAACAGCGTGTTCGATAACTTCCACCGGCCAGGCACTAGCGCTTTCTCACACATGCGCATTGGAGGCGAATAAAAGAACGCTGTCGTGTAAGACACGAGTAAAATATCATGGCGGATGCGCGCTGATTGGCTGATTGTCCGCCATGACACTTTACTCGTGTCTAAAGGCCGTCTCACACGAGCGTTTTATCCGGCGTTTAGGCCGTGCGCCTAGGGGCGTTTATGAAACGCCGAAATGAGCGCATGGTAAGCGCAGGGTTGACGCACTGCGTGCACCAACTCTGCGTTTGTAAACGCAGACCTCTGGGTGAACGCATTGGTTTTCAACATGTCCAAAACTTTTTCGAAAACGCAGAAGAGTGCGTCTATTGACGCAAACGCTGCGTTTAANCATGTAGGTCTAAACTAACTACAGTTCCTTCCTTCAAGGATTTCAAACTGACCACTTCAAAATTCCACAAGCAAGTGCCCCCAAACCAACACCCAGTCATGTGACCATGCACAAAAGCACCACACAATACCCCTTACATCACACCGCATTCACACACTGCTGACAATTATAGCCGTGGTTACACTACATAGAAATCCCCGGGTTTTTTGACACCCGGGTCTAATCCGGCTCTGAAAAATCCCTCCTGAGGCCCGGTGCCCGTCAACACTACTCAAATTTTGTGACGGGGACCTAAATTAAGCCCTCCAAAACCCGTTCGAGCTCGGAGTAGACTAGTACCTGGTCCTACCGATGGTGTCGCTTTTGAATGGTAGGACCAGTCGTGGCCGCCATTTGTGGAGGAATTCTGACAGTGACGTCACTTGAAAATTTTATGTAAATGATGTAAATTTATTCAATTCTCAATACGGCTGACGTACCAGAATGCAGATAGAAGGTGACCGACCTTTGACCCAGGAAATTCACCAATCACGCCGGGGGTTTTCCATGTTAAAAGTAGAAAATCTATCAACATAATAGTTCACATACTTATCACCTGCGCCAGCACCGACCAATCAGAGGCACGAAGGCGGTAGGCACGCCCGGTCCTAACATATGCAAAAGCCCGATGTAAAATAGTTAGGATCGGGTACCAGTCTAAGCTCGGAGGGGATTATTACACCGCGTTTTTAACAGGTGTGGACAGAAAAAACCCGGGTTCGACACGGGTTTTTTATGTAGTGTAACAAGGGCTAATATTGCCCATTTTGATCCTCATATTGTGCAATAATATTGCACGTGGACGGATAGGCCGCTTTTCCATGGAAAGCATTGTTACGTCCACGTCATTGAAATCACCGACCACCATCGAAGTTACCTAAACCGCCGCGGATTCTAGAAATCAAACCCGTCTGGCGTACTGCTCGTCTCAGTCGATGATAAATTATACGTAAAAGACTCGCCAGTTTACAAGAATTCGAGGAGGTACTCCAATTCAGGTCTGGGCTATGCAATCTTCTAATAAACTGAGTCAACTTCCTGAGTCGTAAGCTGATCTTCAAAACCGAACGCAATGGTAAATATTCTCCAAGACACAATGTTTGATAGAACGGTGGTCTCGGAAGAGCTGGGATTGCAGTCGGTTGTTGTGGGTGATTACCTGTGAGTTCAGGTTCTCGGGAAAGCAGCCGGCCGGGCGTCTTCAGATCAGGGGTTATAAAAAAGCAAGTGCAGATAGATGGCTTTATTACCAGAACAATTCTCTGGTCCCCTGCCACTCAGTTCGTTCCAGGAAACCTGGAGTGAATTACAACGCCAGCGTAATATCGACGCCAACTTCATCGCCTTCTTCGCAGGACTCAATATCATCATCGTCATCATCACCTTCGTCATCGACAATAGGGAGTTTTCGCAAATCTGACGAAAAACGAAGTACGAAATACGAAATTGGACGTCATTATCCATGACGTAACGTATTTCGGGAAATGGTTGGTACCACAAATGTCCCTGCTGCGAGTGCGTCTTTTAGCATGTCATGTAAGATCGAAAGAGTTATGGCGCATCTTGAATTTTGAAATTTCCAATTCGTATCAACGAAGTGGAAACGAAAGATAAATTTCAAAGTTTAATATACACCGTACCTCTGTCGTTCTAACGTCATACGCTAAAAGACGCTCTTGCAGCAGGCGATATTTGTGGTACCAACCATTTCCTGAAATACATTACGTCATGGATATGACGTCCAATTTCGTATTTCGTACTTCGTTTTTCGTCAGATTTGCGAAAACTCCCTAATATCATCACCGTCTTCATCTTCGTCGGCGTCAATGAGTTTTCGCAAATCTGACGAAACACGAAGTACGAAATACGAAATACGAAAGTCAACTGCATGTCCAGGACGCAATGTAGTTCTGGAGATGGTTGGTAACACAAATGTCTCTGCTGCTAGTGCGTCTTTTAGCGTATCATGTAAAACCGAGAGTTGTGGTGCATCTTGAATTTTTAAATGTCCACTTCGTATCTACAAGTGGAAACGAAATGTAAATTTCGAAGTTTAAAGATAATATATCACGGATATTTTCGCGGGCCACGAAAATCATTGTTTATTTACATTTTGTTTGTTTATTTCTCGTTTTTCTTTGTCTTATGAGTAATTTGTTGGTGGCGTGCCCCTCTAGAAATTCTTTTGATACTGAAAATATTCAATTTGGTGGGTTGGCATGTCCCAAAAGTCCAAAATAACATGATGTAAACATCAATGTTTACAAACATTAAACGTAAACAATGAAGTCGTGATATATTATCTTTAAAACACACCGCAACTCCATCGGTCTAACGTCATACGCTAAAAGACGCTCTTGCAGCAGGTGGTGTTTGTGGTATCAACCATATCCTGAAATACATTACGTCATGCAAATGAAGTCCAATTTCGTATTTTCGTGTTTCGTCAGATTTGCGAAACCTCGGTAATTCCATCGTCATCATTGGCACCGATATCATCATCGTTATCATCACCTTCGTCACCAACAATATAATAACTGCGTCATCATCTTCGTCGGTCTCAATATCATCGTCATCGTCATCTTCGTCGGCGTCAATATCGCCGACATCATCATCTTCCAGCTTCTCCAATACAGGTGTAGTGTAAACGAATGTACCCATAAACCAGTGTCCGGGTTACAAAAGGTTCTATTGCATCCTGAATATTGGTTTTTATCGTTGAGCGGGTTATTTCGTCCAATACAATAGGTACACAATAGGGTAGGACACTGATTTATGGGGACAGTGAATTGCGTTACACCTGTTTCCTTCTTCATTCAAATCGCTTCAAATCACGAGTATTTTATCTACATGTATACAATCATGGAAAGGACAAGGCTTATTGATAGACACGACTTCAACATCCGATGTGAAATGAAAGTATCATTTGCCTCGGTTCCAGATGACTCTTTGGTTCCACTTCTCTATTATAATTAGCGGTTGTCATGCTTCTACTGTTTACTTTTAATCCATTCATATTGACACCAGCATGTCAAGTGTTTGGTTTCTATGTATATTTTTGATTGGGCCATTTGTGCAAAGTAACGATGTTGTATTCTAAGCTCGTTGGAGTGGTGTATGTATATTCCGCACGATCTATGTTCAAGAATTGGCATACTAGTATTGGGGCAATTCTCCAGTAGAGAATGAATACAAATGTATTACAAAATCAAATTTTTATTTTCATCTTTCATATTACAACTCGTTTAGATGTGCAAAAAATCTAGGAGATTCAGGAAACAATGCTGAAAATTATGATGTGAAGTATTTTCAGTTATAAGGCAAGATAAATTTATGAAAATTAAAATTCATGTTTTTTTGCACAGAATGTCCTGACATGACCTTGTTTTGGTACCCTTCTTTAGGTATCGTGTAGGTCAGATTTCATCCATGAAAACCATGGTGTTTTGGTTGATTTCACACCTACAAGATCTGATTGAGGAAAAATGGACAAATACAACACAATACAGTTGGGATAAATATGACTTTGAAGCCTTCTTTTCAAAAGTAATTTTTTTGTAATTCCGTTACTGTAATTCCGTTACCACACACTGTTTTTAGAAATGTTAATTTCTCTCACATGTGGAAAGATTTGGTGACGGTTAATATCTGAACTGAGAACTGACAACCTAAGCTGTATTATCATACTGTTAGTGCTTGGAGGAATTGTATAATTCCTCCAAGGTTAGTGTAATCATACGTTCTGCGGGTATCGTGTAAGAATTTTTTTAAAGTTGGTGACTGCTTTTACACTGCCTCTCTGATTAATTCCGTTACCGACAAAAGTGGGCAACACTGCTCCTCAAGCTTGAATTGTAGACTGGGTTTGAACCTGCTCAAAAATATTTTGGGCTGATATGTGCAGGATTTGACTGATTTCGTGCCCGTCCTATTTGCCAGATAAGGGTGGGAGCAAAAAATATGATTAAATTTCGCTCTGATTTGTAATTCCGTTACCGGAGAATTGCCCATTGGTATGATGATGAAAATCAGTACGATTTCAGCAAGGGGTTAAATGAAGGTAACCAGAATCGGGCTTAAAGCTGACCTGAACGAACAAAAAGCCCCCATGCGACGAGCAAGAGAATTGCAAACAACGCCCTGTAAACACCTCAGAACATGATAGACCCCACGAGGCCAGGAGGGCGCCATCTTATTTGTCTTCGAGCTGTCGGGGTGTCAACATCCTCTGGTGAGCTTCTGCTGAACACTTTTTTTGAAAGAAATTTTTTTTGACCCAGCTGGGAATCGAACCCGCGCCTTGTTATCTCTGTTCCACCGTCTTCCCCATTCGGCCACCGAACTTTATGGAAGACTTCTCATGTTTTCTCTTATTCGTAAAGGCCTACGTCTATGACAAACACGAAACAATCACGAAAGAGTTGAAAATAGACAATGCATCAACATAATACAATGTAGTTCCTATACTAACCACCTGCGCCAGCATCGGCCAATCAGATTCACGGACGCGATAGGCACGCCCAGTGTAACGTTTTTCAGTGTGGCCGTTTTTCTGTGTGATTTCCATTGTTGTGACCACACTGGGAAACGGACTCGGTGTTTCTCTGTGTGTCGCTCATTGTCAAGTCGCCGCTTAATCCGTCAATATTGAAATGTCACACTGGCAGACGGCCTCACTGAAAAACGTTAGGCCAACACAGGTGTAACGTTTTTCAGTGTGGCCGTTTTTCTGTGTGATTCCTATTGTTCGGAACTCACTGGGAAACGAACTCGCTGTTTCTCTGTGTGTCGCCCATTGTCAAGTCGCCGCTTAATCCGTCAATCTATTGAAATGTCACACTGGCAGACGGGCCTCACTGAAAAACGTTACACCTGTCCTAACATATGCAAAAGTCCGATGTAAAATAGTTAGGACCGGGTGCCAGTCTTTCTGGCTGACTGTTCATGCATTCAATGAACTGACTGTTCATGAACTGACTGAACTGACTGTTCATGCATTCATGTACATGTAATAGTCAAAGAATAAAAGTATTTGGTAAAAAATATAACGTGAAGTTTTTATAAGTGAACGTGGAATTCGAGGAAGACGCCACTGTGTCTTAGTATTGCGTGTTTTATTAAAACCAATCATCCCGCGAATCTGAATAGAATTAAACACGCTGCCACACCAATGAAAACAATCAGGATATTTGCTGGCAAACAAGAGCCATGGCATCTTCGGAGGAACGTGAGGTATGGCAGGATTCCGTGGTGTTTTGAATGGCGGTCGTGTAGGAGTGATAAACAAGAGGAATCACTTTCCTTTCGGAACAGTGACTAGGGCCTGCTTTATCTCTCCAGGCATTCGTAAAGGGCCTGAAAGTGACGAATGATTTGCACGTGATAGTGAGGTTTCGCAAATCTGACGAAACACGAAGTACGGAATACGAAATTCGACTTTATTTACAGGACCTAATGTATTTCTGGAGATGGTTGCTACCACAAATGTACCTGCCGCCAGTGCGTCTTTTAGAATATCATGTAAGACCGAGAGAGTTATGGTACATCCTCAATTTTTAAATTTTCACTTCGTACATGTAGATCTACGAAGTGGAAACGAAAGATAAATTTCAATGTTTAATATACACCATAACTCTAACGGTCTAACGTCATACGCTGAAAGACGCTTTTGCAGCAGGCGATATTTGTGGTACCAACCATCTCCAGAAATACATTCGGTGCTGGAAATGAAGTTGAATTTCGTATTTCGTACTTCGTGTTTCGTCAGATTTGCCAAACCTCACTATTACCACCTCAGATGCACGCAAAGATTCAATTTCTTCCTTTTCTAACTTTGTAGTCCCTGAAAACAATACCAGTCTATTTACACTCAAATAAAAGCAGGCCATACTTAATAACTATACATGTACTCAAAAGTCAACATTACATCGTTTCTTATTGCGCTGCTGTGCAGGAAATCACTTGAAATCATTGGTATCTGAGATGACAGGGTTGGTGGCAATATATAGGCTACACTCCAAGAGATGGGACGCGGCGATGCATCGTGAAATTTAATTGAAAATGAAAGAAAATTTAGTTCATTGCTTGAGGGACAAGCTTGGCAATGAACGTCCCACATATAGAGGCGGTTTACTCCCAGTTCGCCCAATGCCATTTCGCCCATTGCCGTTTCGCCCAAATTTTTCCCGTTTCGCCCATTCTTTTTTCGCCCTTTCCCACTTCGCCCTCTTCCCATTTCGCCCAATATCTGTCTTGCCCTTTTGCCGTTTTGCCCAATTTTATTTTCGCCCATTTTTCATTTCACCCCAAAGCCATCTCGCCCAACTTTCTCATTTCGCCCAATGACCATTTCGCCCTTTTCCCACATGTTCCCTTCCCATTTCGCCCAAACGCCATTTTGCGTTTGGTAATGGTAAAGGGGCGAGATGATGAATGGGCAAAATGGCATTGGGCGAATTGGTGAAGGGGCGAAATGGTTAAGGGGCGAGATGGCATTGGGCGAATCGGCAAAGGGTGAATTGGCAAAAGGGCGAAATGGTAAGTAGGCGAAAAGATGATTGGGCGAGGCGGTAATGAGGCAAAATGGTAAAGGGCAAAATGGGTAAGGGGCGAGATGGCAGAGGGCAAAATGGGGAAAAAATTGGGGCGAACTGGGAATGGGCGAAATGGGATTGGGCGAACTGGGAAGTCACCATAGAGGCATCACCGACCCGTTTGATCTCAAAGAACATTTCGGGCGGGTAGCAAATCAAACTCGCTAGCCCAGCGGTACGGCGTTCCGTGTTTTCGGTTTGCTCCATTTGTACCACTGGCTTCATACGCCCTCATCACTCCGCTCGGAATGAGCACAGTGAATAAAAAACTGATCTAGGGCCTGCAGCTAGTTTTACAACCTAATAAAATCATAATCGTACTGTCAAGTTTAGAAATGTACCAAAACACCAAGTCCACCATGATTTTTGAACATTTGTTCATTATTTTATGTTGCACTATTTTGCGGCGAATTACACGTATGGCTGTGCTTTGGTTCGGTCGTTCCAGCAGAAATAGTTTTCATTTTAGAAACAACCAAATCGATGGACCAATCAGGCTCGTCGATTTGATCACATGATTTTGTGAGGGTAAACATAACCACGTGCCACCTGCAGGTAGCCATCTTAAATGACGTCATTCCTACGCGAAAAGAAGTACGGGGCACTAACGTTTGAAGGCAGTGTCATAAGGTGAAACCGACTGACCTCTGCGTAGGAGTTTGGTAGCAAATTAGCCATAGAATGCATTTCAACTCTTCTTTTTTCAGATTTTTCCTTCGTCCAGATGGAGAAATGGGATGCCTAAACCTGATCCGGGCAATACTGGTTCGGTTGATTTTCTCTTGTCATGGCCTCATTGCAATATGGCGGCTGGTCATCGTTGCCAAGGACGACCGGTTTTGGTACCTGACAGCGGCGCTAGGGGGCCTCTTTATTGAGTCGCTCATCACTATTTGTAAGAAGAAAGGAAGAGAGTGGAAATGGTGAGTCCTATCGACGCCAATACTACACGACTATAGGGAGTTTTCGCAAAGCCCCCGAAACGCCAACGCGAATGTCTATCCTTTTGTTCGGTGCTCTCTTCCTGGCATCGAACAATGGGTTTGGCGTTCGCGTTGGCGTTTCGGGGGCTTTGCGAAAACTCCCTATTATAGTCGTGTTTCAAGTCGTAACGACAAGGATTACGACTTAAAAATCCTTATTTATCCGCACTTCCGATTTATAAGGCCAAATTTTCCTGCCTTCAATTTATGGTGTTTGACGAATTGAAAACTTCTGCAAATTGTTTATATCAAGGATGTCCATTGCGGACTGCAATTTATTCTCGTAGTTGAAGTCGGAGTCAGAGTCGGTCCGCTGCGCAACCTCTCTATTGACTCCTATCGGTGAGATCAGGAACCAATCTAACGTTGACCATTTCAGGTTTTGTCCGAGTGTTTTGTTCTACCTCCTGAGCGTTGTTCCCGCCATTTGGTTCTTAGAACTCGACGAGCTTCACAAGAGAATTATGCTGAGCAATCAACACATCAATTCAACGTCAAAGGACGCTCTCCTCAACGAAACAGCAGAGGAACTTCATGCAACTTTGCAAACATTTGGGGTACGTTTGTATCAACACCAACCTACAGAAGATTTCAACTATGGGCGGTACTTTCCGCAAAAAAGGGATATCCGTTGAGAAACTTCCACAAATCGCTGGGGCATACCCTAAAGCAAGGTTCATTGGCACACGGATCCGATCCGTTTCCGGTCCGTTTGTCCCTAGTTTTCCGGATACGACAACGCTGAAGTCCATTTGAACGATTTTTTACGGACCTGAACCGGACCAATTCCGTGTGCCAATGAACCTTGCTTTAGGCTAAGAATCCATTCACGCGATTTTCTTGCCGCAGACGCTCGAAAGCATTGTTTGTTTCCGCCGCGTTGGTCGTGGACAAAGGATGCGACATCGCGCGGCACGAAAATCGCGTGAATGGATTCTTAGCCTTACGCCTTGTTCACACTGGCGGCGCGAAGCGACGCTGTGCGATGCGTTGAAAAAATCGCCAAATGGTGTCAGTTTTGACATAGCGCGGCGCGGTTGCGTGCGGTGATCATGATTTAGCGAAAATGACATCATTCAAATTGTGCCAGAAATGTCATTTAATATGATGCCTGCGGGAGTTCCCTTCCGGTATCCTCACGCGGCCATCTTCACTGAGTTCAGGTCAAGACTCGGCTTCTCTTCTCCTCCCTTGACCTTCACGCAAGCAAACCACATTCCGTGTTCAAGGATTTCCCCCGTCCCAGAAATAGCAACCAATCACGGCAGAGCTTGCATCGGCAGCTCGGGTATGATGACAAGATGGCGGGCTCGATGAAACTTTATTCGAATGCAAAGTCTCCGTGCAAGGACTTACAAGTACTCAAAAAGAAGCCGCGAAGGCAATATTCGATGGAGACTATTTGTTATTCTGTTGTAGGACTGGCAGTGGGAAGTCAATTATGTGCCAGCAGGCCAGTGTTGTCCGCTACGAAGTTGAACGCCGTACTCGTATTGAATAAATTACCGCATGAGAATCGAGGCTTCTGATTGGTCGCACGAGAAAATCCCAAAGCGTTGAACACGGAATCTGGTTGCTTGCTGCAGAGTGTAGGAAGAGGTTAGCGATTTCTACACGATGCATTATGCAGAATGCACGCGGCAGGCGATTCGACGCGGAAAAATACTGCAGGAGAGATCAGGGGCGCTTTCTACCGCTTCTTACCGCATCGCGTCGCACCCCAAGTGTGGACAGCTATAGGCTTAACAATGGGAGCGATCAGTTGGTTTTTTGACAAAAACTAGGTTTTTGGGGAGAAAATCTTAGTTTTGGTAGCGAGGTACATTTATAAAACCAAAGAAAGGAGCAAATCCAGAATGTAATATTCATATCTATATATTACACTATATACACGGTACATACGTGTACGTTTGTACCGTGTATATAGTGTAATATATAGATATGAATATTACATTCTGGATTTGCTCCTTTCTTTGGTTTTATAAATCTTAGTTTTTGTCAAAAAACCTAATGAGATATTTTATCCACAAAAAACTAAGTTTTATGAGCATAAAACTAAGTTTTATTGCAAAAATATAACTGGATAATCCGCTTGCCATAAGCGTCGACGCCGTGCAGTTCCCGCGAAGCATCGAAGCTCCATCTCTTGTCTTTTCGTAGAACTGCCAACGTGGGAGAAGAACGTCATTGGTTCCTGCAACTTGGTTCGGCTAAGAAAGCACGGTGACGAGGGATTTTAAAATGATTCACTTTTTGACTTCGTTTGTTTCAGCTTGAATTTGAGATTCGAATCCCGCTCGTCCTGTCCTCAGACCAGTGGATCAAAACTATAGAACAAGTGTTAT
>NMRB01006357.1:0-12125 GCA_002633025.1 Notospermus geniculatus
ATTCGTGACACAGCCGCCATGTTTTGCCTCGGTGCACAGTGCTGCCACCAGAGAAACTCGGTGAATGTGCTGACGATTCTCCACGGTGTTAAAGGGTTAATGTAACAAAACTTGGATGAGCTTTCATTCCCAAGAGGCTTGAGTATTGTGACCAAGAAAGAAGGTGCCATCACAGCAATGACCTTGGTCACTTCCACTACTGCCTTTTTTTTATTTTTGACCCAGAACAGACGCTCAAGGTTGGAAAACCGAGCACACTGAGAGGCCAAGACCAACCAGTGCTGTCCAGGTCCACAAAAAATATTTAGACGATTTAGATGATGATAATCATTTATGAGACCTACTCAATTTACTCTTCAACTCTACATTTATACATGGTTTTGACTGGTTTCACGTACACATCTTTTGTCATCAACATCTTCTGCAGAGGGACACTAAACTCTCACAATTTAATTATTATCTTGTGTCTTTGTCTACAAACAAAATTCTTATGAATTTCTTTTGTCTAAATTATCTGTGAAAGAGATAATAGCCGTACTTACACTACAAACGAAGTCCGGACTTCTCCTACTTACACTACAAAAAAGGTGGGCTTAATGAAGCCCGGGTCTACAAAGTGCGGACTTCCTAAACCCAGATGTCATGAGTGGGTCTCGATGAAGTGCGGACTTGGCCCGGGCTTCTACTTCAGGTGTGAGTGCAATTACATGTGTTATTACATTGAGAGACCCTCGGATGTGATTTGTAGTGTAAGTGCTCTGTGGAGAAACCCGGGCTTCAAATGAGTGCGGACCTGAAAAAAACTTTTGTAGTGTAAGTACGGCTAATAAATCAACAATTGTAGGGCTTCACCTTGCTCCAACCAAGTCAGGTATTCTGATAAGAACCCAATGACCTACAGATGCCATGCTGGTGAGAAGCAAATGGGGATGATAACTACAATAGAGGGCAGCAAGCGTAACCAATCCTATACAATGGACACCCCTTTGTGTGGGATATTTATCAGGGTCGACCACACAGAAAGTCCAATAGCACTTTCGGTCCCTAAAAATATCCTTTTTAACCAAGAGTAAGATTTCTCACATCCTATGGTTTTGATTGAAAATTATTTGAAGAAAAATTGTTCCTGTGGACCATCTGAAGAATGTTTTTTCAAATTTTCTCCAATGGGGTTGTTCACGGTGAGGCAGACCACACGAGCATGGCTGGTGTTCATAAAATTTAGCAAATGCTTTTACTTAAGATTTGCACAGCAAGGTCCAATGTAAATGTACCGCAAAACTTGAAGTAAAAGCTTTTTGCTATCTTTTATGAATATCAGCCAATATGCCTGAGTTTGAACTTATAGCACACGGATGCCACCTATTATTATTCATGACGATTCAAGGTGAATCGGCTGTGCTTGGTGAACCACATCTCTCGAACAATGAGCCTCTATAGGTGTCACCTCTGCTCTATAAGTCATCATGTGACCACTCCAAATGGAGAACCCCATTCTTTTTCTGAGGCTCCCAGAAAACTTCAAGAGAAGATACTGTCCAGGCACGGATCCAGAGGGGGCAGAAGGGACGTACCCCCCCCNCAGAGCAATGATTTTTTAGCAAGAAAAATTCAATCACATAAAAAATTCGAGTATTTTGCTCTCAGATGCCAGGAAAATGCATCTAAAAGCACTTAAATTGTCAGACTTGTTTGGAATTGTTTGGCTTCCCACTTTCGTTGTCCGCCACCTCCGTCGAGCTACGTCCCCCCTTTCTGTCAACGCTGGATCCATGCCTGCTGTCAGCTCAAACTTGGGGCAGATGAGTTAAATTCTGCGACCATTTAAGACATCAATAGTCTCATCTGAGATCCAACGTCTTGAAAATAGTCAATACCAAATCGATCCGTGCCACGGCCAAGCGTCAGATAAGGGTGATCATTGAACAAATGGCTCTGGTAATTGGGAATTCAAATGATCCTGGACCACTTCTCCGGTGACTTACTATGATGATATGACGGTATTATTTCAATGGGTTTAACACCCCTGTCATTTCAACTGAAATGTGCAGAGACTTCTCTCGAAATGCATTCAAAGCCGCCATTTTTAAATGAAGGCTTCATGAAGGCTGATCAGCGGGGTCATTTGCATCTAAAAGCCTATGTTGCTTCCTTTAACGTTGAACGTCTTTTAAAAAGTAAGTTATGCCTTCACAGCAGAGAATTTTTTCGCTATGCAGCGTGCACACTGGAATTAACACAGATGGTCATGTGACATGCCCGAGTTGCCTATCCACCAGTCAGTATATAGGTCCGTAATGATACTAAGGGACCATCCAGAAAAATCAATGTGTAACAATCCTAACAATGTTAGGAAAGGGAGGAGGCGGCAAGGCCTTGTTAGGATTGAAATGGAGGTATGAAACATTGATTTTTTGGTGCCCAATACTGTCAGGAAGTACCAACAAAATGAACAGCCAGCAATATTTCGACAAATTTAGGAAGAAAAAATGCCAGTTTATTGCTTTTCAAGTACCTAGATAGGCTTATTCTCATTATAGGGGCCTACCACCAGATGGAAAGTACATGTATAGTATAGTGTTAAGCCTAACATTTTGTCAATGTTTCTTTGTTAGGATTAGAGGGGGGAGGGAGGGGGTCAGACTCAGTCCTAACATTGTTAGGATTGCTTTAGGCCACACTTTTTTTATTTGTTGGATTACGAATCCGCCGCACATCATTTTCCCAAAAGTGAAAAAAAAATAAAAAACCCGACCACCATTTTTGACGAGTGTTTTTTTTCCCGCCGACCATAAATTCCACCAGATTATGAATGAAAGGTTGTGTCGGCCAAAAATTTTCATAAGATGCATATGCCAGAATGCTAAAATACATCATCAAATGCTGGGAAATTGCATCTCAAGGCATCCAAATTTCAAAAATTAACGTGAAAATACAAAAATGGTCATTTTTATTTTTATTTTTTTTCCACCCACCCGCACATATGTTTTGGATTGGGAGTTTCGTAATCCAACAAATAAAAAAAGTGTGGCCTTACACATTGATTTTTCTGGACGGTCCCTAAAGGACTACACAAACCACTCTGATACCAGTGACTATCCTTTTTTGAAATTTTGACCTGGGACAAACACTCAAGGTCCGAAAACCGAGTACACCGAGAGAGCCTTGGCACTCCCAGTGTTGGCCAGGTCCACAAAAAATGATTTTGAGTTAGAGGGAATATATGAGAAGAGTCGCAGGACTATCACATGTTTCAACATTTCATGATGTATGGTTTGACCTACTTCACATACACAAATTTCATCATCAGAACCGTACCAGAGAGAGACAGTAAACTCTCACAATTTAATCATAATCTAGTGTCTTCCCATACAAACTAAATTCTTATACATTTGGTATCTCCAAATTATCCAAGAATAAAAATATGTTAAACCAACTTTTTTAAAACTCCATTGCTGGCAAACAAGCCACCACCTATGCAACAGTCACCAACAGCAGGGTTTGTGCCTCGCTCATCTTCATCCACTTTTGAAATTATGAATCAATCCCTGCTGTCAGTCAGGGATAGGATTGAAATTAGTCCCATCCATTTTGGATTGATGTCAGTCCAAAATGGACTTTTCAAAAAGCCCAGAAAAACCTAATTTTCAGCCAGGATATCAGTGCAAATGCACTAGAAACTGTTTTGACTGAAACTAATCCACATTTTCTACCCACCCTGGACACTGCTGTAACCTAGTAGTCAACCGATTTTCCAATTTCTTCAAAAATGACCAGTTTCGAAGGTGGGTATTTAACTCTGTTTTCTTAGAAATTACACGATAGATTGAGTGGATTTTATGTTAAGAAGTCAGTTAAGGTACTAGAGCTTCTTATCTAGATTAGAAATCAAAGAATCCATCGCCTGTTTTTGCCAAAAACACGATTAAAGATGGTCCATAAATGTCAGCTGCTTAAAAATGGACTGAAATCAGTCCAGCAAATAGGACTGAATAGGACTGAAATCAGTCCAGCAAATGCGACTACAAACAATCCAAACACAGGACTGAATACAGTCCGAAATCCTCATCTTGTCCAAACAAGGCTATCGACTCCGTCTTTAGCCTTGTCCGAATCCTGTCATCTTTTCCGTTAATGCATAAATTATTAATGAACCTGACCCCTACTTGACCCCGCCTCCGAGCCAATCAGAACTCGCGAAACAAATCACCGTTGGACACTTTCTTTGCTCGTCATGCTCGCATTTGTAACATGGATTTTGATTGGCACGTCGGTTTTCCTTCGCGCCCCGATGATTGGCTGAGGCTCTCACCCCCTCAGAAGCGGGAAATGTGATGGATTCGAACCAGGCTAGATGGCCGTCAGGCCAGATAGACTGGTGAACACCAGATGGAAATCCTGGACTAAATGCAGTCCGACGTATTGGACATAATTCAATCCGACATATTGGACTTAAACTGGTCCAATATATGGACTGACTTCAATCCAGGAAAGCTGACCGGAGAGACATGGAGAACCATTGACTATGTCACATTAAGCCTGAATCATTGTACGGACTGATAGAAATCCAGGATTAGGACTCACCGCAGTCCATCATTTGGATGAAAATTCATCCGAACTTTGGGATGAATTTAAGTCCTTTAGTTGGACTTATTTCTGTCCAACATATTTGGATTGAAATAAGTCCAACAATTTTTCGTCACGTGATCAAATATGGTCGCCAACATTTTGGACTGACATCAATCCAAAATGGATTGGACTAATTTCAGTCCTATCCCTGACTGGCTGTGGGAGAATGATGACCCAGTTTTCACTTTCACCAGGAAAGGTCTCAGAAGAAGGTGCTAACCCTTTCCTAACCATAGACATCACCAACATACTGGTTTTTAGCTCAGGAGTATTTGGTAAACTTACAGTCTTACCCTTTGAAATTGAATCACCTTATTTGAGTACCTACATAACACCGCAATGAGGAAGGAAGTGGTTCTGAATGGCAGCCATTTAGGTAAAAACACGTGTCCCACCCAGGTTTTTTCTGTCTACATGTGTTAAAAGCGCAGGTCTAATAGAGCCAGGGATGAAAAACACAGGGCTAATAAGCCCTCCGAGCTCAAAGAGTTTTTGGAGGGCTTTATTTAGATCTGCGACACGAGATTTTAGTACTGTTGACGCACGCTGGGTCCCGGCGGGTTTTTTCAGTCCCAGGCTTGACATGGGTCTCAAAAATCCCGGGGATTTCCGTGTAGTCATGGTAGTGTAAGCAGGGCTAAAGCCTGATCCCATCAGTGGCCTTCTCTTTTTTAAATATTGACCCAGGTCAATCACTCAAGTCTTTCGACCGAGTACACTGGACCCTTCCAGTGCTGCCTAAGGTCCACAAAAATATAATATGCTGAAAACGTCATAAGAGAGCACAGTATCACCCAACAGCTGGTAAATCTTTAAACATGAGGACATCATTTGTATGGTTCACAATCTCCAAGTGTAAAAATCTTTCGGTATCAAAAAATATGTCCAGACTGCTGAGAAAACTCTAAAGTTGAAACTAACCCATGGCATTAGACCTGATCTCATTTCTAAAATGTTGGAAAATTCTAAATAGTTTGTAAATCCGCCCATATTTATGACTTTGACTGAAACTGGAGCAAGATATCCAGAACTAGCCCTTAGCAAAATCATGCCTGTAGGCCTATGTATTTCATTCAGAATGACTGACCAATGGCTGAGCTTCAACTAGACCTATTGAACTGATTACATGTATACCTTTTCCATTCATGCCATCATGGTCCAGCAGTTTAAGTTGAAGTCTTTTTCCAAATATCTAGGCCCATTCACACTTGGTTGACCTCGTAACTGATCATGACACAAAATGACACAAAACCAGTTAGTCAATTTGCTGGATCACACAACTGATCGAAGCACTTCAACTGAGACCACGCCAAAGGCCTCATGGGTCTGTTTGTAAAATCAGACATGAAATCGAGCTGTCAGTGACTTTGTGGTCATGATCAGTTACAAGACAAGCAAGTGTGAATACGCCAGAACATTCTGAAAGAGATTAGATCATACCCCCCCCCCAACATACTGTATTTCTTTTCCACAAGTGGTGTGATTTGCGTGGTCCATTCAATACCCACACTCACCCTAAAATGACACTTTTCAAGTCTACAATGACTTTCTTCGACATAAAATGTCTAGAATCCCCATCTCGGTAATACAAATACGCCATAGCTATCACACGACGTGGATTGGCTCAAACCAGTTGCATACAGATAGACTATTTGTGGTATGACCAATAGCATGCTGTGCCCTAAACAATTTTAGCTCGACACAACCTGTTGTAGCCCATACTATGGGATGTTATGGTCAGCGATCCCCCTTGGTTCAGTGAACATCCCGAAATTGTGTGGTTCATCGAACATCCCCAAAATTGTGTGGTTCAGTGAACATCCCAAAATTGTGTGGTTCAAGGAACATCCCCAAAATTGTATGGTTCAGTGAACATCCCAAAATTGTGTGGTTCAACGAACATCCCCAAAATTGTGTGGTTCAATGAACAACCCCATGAAATGGTCCATGGACCATGTGCTCACTGGGTTGGACATAATAGTCTAATGACAGAGGGAGGTACATATCAGTTATGAGCAATCTGGGTCAAGTCATTCCCAGAAAAGACTGATGATTTTTGGGTTATGCCACCTGGCGACCATATTGGATGTCCGATTGGGCTGGAACTTCACATGCACAAAAGGTCATCTGCAGGGGACCATATACATGTATAGCACATTGGAGCGCTTTGGGTCAAGTCGTTCCCGAGTTACATCACTTGGATGATTTTCGGGTTACACCACCTGGCGGCCATATTGGATCCCCGATCGGGCCAAAACTTCACATGGACATAAAGGTCATCTGCAGGGGGCCACATAGCACATTAGAGCGCTTGGGGTTAAGGCGTTCCTGAGTTACAGCACTTTGATGATTTTGGGGTTACGCCACCTGGTGGCCATGTTTGAAGTCAAATCAGGCCGAAATTTGACATGCGTGTAAAGGTCATCTAGATGGAGGTAATTATCAAATTTGAGCACTCTGCGTCAAGCCGTTCCTGAGTAATAGCACTTACTTGATTTTCAGGTTACGCCACCTGGCGGCCATATTGGATGTCCAATCGGGCCGAAACTTGGTATTTTTTAAGGTACCCCTCCAATGCATGTTTATGCAAGATATGAAGTTGCTCGGTGAANCACACCTATTATTCGTCTTACGATATTGAACGCTGGCCATGCTATTTATAGACACACCACCCATTCAATTTTAGCAGACCGACACCTGTCGGTGGGCTCAGTAAACGTTTTAGCCCGGCATTTTTCTGTCCACACCTTTGAAATTGCCGGGCTAAAGTACAATCCGGATCAGACCCGCCGAGTGAAAGCGGGCTAAATTAGTCCGGCAATTTTTAATCCGGATCCGATTTTCATAGGTGTAAACGCAAAAAAGGCGGGTCAGAGCCGGGTCAGGTCCGGCAATTTCCTCAGGTGTAAACACGGCTACTTAGATCTGTAATAAAGAGTTATGTAAGCCTTTACCGCATGTCTGGTTTCATACCTTGTATTACATAATGATTACACCACCATTTCATGGGACTGTCCAAGGTGGCCAACTGTTGTGAATAGGTAACAACTCTACTATGATTTTTAATAGGGTTCTGCATGTACTTCTTTGGTTTTGAATGCAGATTGGCCCAGAAAGCCTTGAAATCAGAATCTGTAGGTACTTGCAAAGTGTACAAAGTCACTGTGGAGAATATCGGCAGCCGCCTTTCCGAGTACAGCTCACCCTCGCTATAACGTACCTCACCATAACGTACTCCCGAATATAACGTACTTTTCCAATGGATCCCCAGTTTTTTGCAAAATCAGCAAATTCCAAGAAAAGCCCCAGCCCGATGATCAACTTTAGCTATATCTGCTGCTGGTCAAATGTGCTCCACATGGCAATTTAAGGGTGTAAACAATCGACGGTATGTTACTCAATTAACTTGATATTCTAAACTCAGGGCTCGAAAAATCGCATGCCCGAATGCCCACAGGCAACCTGTTCAACCACCTGGGCAACAAAAACCAATTTTCAGCCAAATACAACATGCCCGACCGGGCAACTCTTAATTGGATCCCACTCAAAAAATAAACATAATTAAAAGTAATTTCAACCAAACCAAGGGATTCGGGCATCCATCAAGATGAGCTGGGCATCTACCTGAAAACTGAAAAGACAGGTTGCCCGACTGGGCATGTAGGCTCCAGAGAATTTTTCAAGCCCTGAAACTCAATCAGTTTTTACACTTCCTAGACGAGTACATAAAATATCCTTTTAGCAATGATAAAGCCCATGAAATCAATGTCTGGTTCTGCAAGGCAAATCTCATGTTTCATGACAGTGCGTTTCGTCCCGTAACATGCCGGGAACAGAGCTCCCTCGCTATTACGTACCCCTTGTTATAACGTACATGTACTTTTGCCATGGATCCCAGTGAGTACGTTATAGCGAGGGTGAGCTGTATTTTGTTCCAGCAGCAACCCTCTCCGAGTTTTATTTTACACTTCACTGAGTAAAAATGGCGGATGTCGCTGATGAGACAGAAAACGACGACAAAACTGGTGGATTTATAACTCCTACCTCAGAGTAAGTCTTTTATGATCCTGTGGAGGCTATTTTAATTTGTACTAGCTGATACCCATGCTACGCACGGGGTACCGTATGTGCAAGGGCATTCCCAAGGTAGGATGCGCGGGATACACCACCTAATTTTGTTTAGAAAGGTATCAGGACATTTGCCCTGCGGGCATTTACCCCCTAGGACATCTGCCGCCTGGACAATGACATTTGCCCCCTCCCCGGACATTTAACCCCGTAGGACTTCTGCTCCCCTAGGACATCTGGCCCCGGACATCTACCTCTGGACATTTACCCCTGTAGGACATCTACCCCTGGACATTTACCCCTGTAGGACATCTATTCCATAGGACTTCTGCCCCCGGACATTTACCCCCGTAGGACTTCTTTCTCAGTCTGTCAGTAATAATATACGGACATGGTTTGGGGTACTTTTACCACGGTTAGCAGGTTATTCATTTCGCCGAGTTTCGTTGCAAAAACGGCTTCAAAATGTAGTATTCACTTCATCAATAAGTTTGAAACCTGGCGTATCGTCTTTGTCACATAGTAGACGGTGTATGCAGAAAACCGACTCATCATTCACGGCGGTTTCAGAGGAGATGCGTGAAATTACGCAAGTGGCCAACTCGGAAGATGGCGCTTGTGCATGGCGCCAGCGATGAGACCCGTGGCCGGATGAGATTCGCAAAAAATGAATNTGCAGAAAACCGACTCATCATTCACGGCGGTTTCAGAGGAGATGCGTGAAATTACGCAAGTGGCCAACTCGGAAGATGGCGCTTGTGCATGGCGCCAGCGATGAGACCCGTGGCCGGATGAGATTCGCAAAAAATGAATGATAACTTTTTTCCTGTGGCATACTCGGTTTTAAGACATAGCTGAACATAATCCTCGTATCCGAAACCCCCCCAATACCAAATTTAACGTCATTTGGTCGAACGGTTTCCAAGGAGATGCTGCCACAAAACCCAGACGTTAAGCGTAATAATATATAGATACTCCATCGCTCGGTAGAAAGTTTATCTGGGTTTTAGCTTGCAATCGGCTGTACGAAGTGAAATTGTTGGGAAAGTTGCCGATTTGCGTAAAATTCACTGGCCTGTGCTGTGTCAATCACTTCATCCTCGGACGAAAAGGCCTCTTTTAGTCAACTGTTGGCCTTTTTATCTCGCAGACGCCTTGTTTCTTCCAAGATTAAGACTAAAACTTAATTATCATCACGAAGATAACCATTTTAGTGTTTGTACTTGACCAAAAGAGGCATTTTCGTCCGAGGATGAAGCGATTGACACAGTGGATTTTACGCAGAATGGCAACCTTCCGAACAATTTCACTTCGTACAGCCGATTGCAAGCTAAAACCCTGATAAACTTTCTACCGAACGATGGAGTATACAAATTAAAATAGCCTCCACAGGATCATAAAAGACTTACTTTGAGGTAGGAGTTATAAATCCACCAGTTTTGTCAGCGTTTCAGCAACATCCACCATTTTTACTCAGTGAGGTGTAACATGGGACTCAGAGAGGGTTGCTGACGGAACGAAATACTCGGAAAGGCGGCTGCCGATTCTCCACGGTGAAAGTGAAATCAGATCAATCCATGGTGTGGAGGCTCAAACAAGCAACCTATCTGAAGCCAGTAGTGTCAGCAGCCTTGTGTTGGACAAAACTCCCAGGACATGGCTACCACTTTCATTTGGTGGTATGAAGTAGAGAAACTGCTTCAAAAGACAGTGGCTTGTATTCATACATGTAGCTCGCAAATGCTTTTACTTCAAGTTTTGTATTACATGTTCTTTTACATTGGCTGGTATTCAAAAAAGTTAGCAAATGCTTACTAAAGATTTGCACAGCAGTATCAATGTAAATGTACAACAAAATTTGAAGTAAAGGCATTTGCTAGATTTTATAAATATCAGCCATTGAAACTTGCAATGCATACGTACACAGTAAAAAATATAGTGTTAAGGTAACACTGAAAATGGGTGTTAACTTTAACACCGATTATGAGTGTCCAATAGCTCCCAACACCAAAGAAGATAACCATTTTAGTGTTTGTACTTGACCAAAAGAGGCATTTTCGTCCGAGGATGAAGCGATTGACACAGTGGATTTTACACAGAATGGCAACCTTCCGAACAATTTCACTTCGTACAGCTGATTGCAAGCTAAAACCCTGATAAACTTTCTACCGAACGATGGAGTATACAAATTAAAATAGCCTCCACAGGATCATAAAAGACTTACTTTGAGGTAGGAGTTATAAATCCACCAGTTTTGTCAGCGTTTCAGCAACATCCACCATTTTTACTCACTGAGGTGTAACATGGGACTCAGAGAGGGCTGCTGACGGAACGAAACACTCGGAAAGGCGTCTGCCGATTCTCCACGGTGAAAGTGAAATCAGGGCCCAGTTTCACAAAGAATCTTAAGTCTAAAGTTTGACTTGTCATCACGTGACCAGGTTTCAGCAAATCAGATGACTTCATTTCAGACTTAAGTTTTTTCTTAGACTTAAGATTCTTTGTGCAACCGGCCCCAGATCAGTCCATGGTGTGGAGGAACAAAAAAGCAACCTATCTGAAGCCAGTAGTGTCAGCAGCCTTGTGTTGGACAAAACTCCCAGGACGTGGCTACCACTTTCATTTGGTGGTATGAAGTAGAGAAACTGCTTCAAAAGACAGTGGCTTGTATTCATACATGTAGCTCGCAAATGCTTTTACTTCAAGTTTTGTATTACATGTTCTTCTACATTGGCTGGTATTCATAAAAGTTAGCAAATGCTTACTAAAGATTTGCACAGCAGTATCAATGTAAATGTACAACAAAATTTGAAGTAAAGGCATATTTTGCTAGATTTTATAAATATCAGCCATTGAAACTTGCAATGCATACGTAGTAAAAGCATACTTATGAATTACCAGCCACTGGGTCATACATGTACCATCAAACTAGAATCCTGCGAACCCTAAATTCTGGCAACATCTAACTTCAACCCAATGGAATGCAGAAGTTATGTAATGTGGCAGACCCTTGTGGTTTTTGATCATGCCTGTTGACCATCGTTCCCCGATTGTTCGGGCTGTGCACTGCTTAATTCAAGGGGTAGTTATTAAGTACGGAACGGAAGGGAACGGAATCGTGGTTGCAAACGGAATGTAAAAGACGGACCGGCCCTGTAAACTGGAACGGAACAGAGCTAATCTTATGGGTAGGGCTGTGTTGTTATGTTGGGTTCGTTCTGTCATGTTGGTATTAAGCTCGATTCTTGGGTCGTGCCGTTTACTTTTGTTGGCGAAGTGCTTTTATGGTGGGTTCGATTCTATATTGGGGTTAATATGGAGTTCCTTTTTGCCATTGGGATGGTGCATTTCTTCAGTGGTTGATTTGATTCTTCGGTCTTGACCCCGTCCCAATAATCATCACGGCCAGTATAGAATCGAACCAACCG
>NMRB01006360.1:0-12069 GCA_002633025.1 Notospermus geniculatus
TATTTGCTGATATCATGGTGAGATTTGATATTCAAATTTGATAACATGACGTAAGTCAGAATCTCGTGATGGTAGAAGCCTAAAACCTTCATCTATACCTAGGTTATCAAGGATGCGCTTTCAGATTACGCAATGACCTTGAAGGTCAGAGGTCAAGGTCAAGGTCAAACAGTTCTAAAGCGCAAATATCCTCGGAATTTCAGGAGAAAACGAATTACAAGCCTGAATTAACCATCCCCGATAGGCTTATATCAGGGATCCTGTTCCAGTTACGCAATACTTCTCAAGGTCAGAGGTCAAGGTCACAGTCAACCATCACAAACAACATGAGACAGAACCTGCATGGTGATGGTGGAAGCCTAAAAACTTCATCTACACCTAGGTTATCAAGGATGAGCTTTCAGATTACGCAATGACCTTGAAGGTTAGAGGTCAAGGTCAAGGTTAAACAGTTCTACAGGGCAAATCTCCTTGGGGTTTCAGGAGAAAATGAATTAGAAGCCTGAATCAACCATCTCCTGTAAGTTTCATCAAGTACATGTATGCCTGTTCCAGTTACGCAATACTTCTCAAGGTCAGAGGTGAAGGTCACAGTTAATTAGCTCTAGAGTAGTAAACTTCTCATCGGAAACCATTGACATCGCTCCGATGTCCTTTTCTTGTTACTCCTGTGTTCTTTCAGACTGCCGCTACGGAGACAGGGGAGATTGTTCAGGAGTAATGACTGCTCGAAGCCTATGCTACCAGAGGTTTTATACAGAGAGGTGCTGCAAGTCCTGCGCTGCAGCAAAAAACTCGTCCAATCCAAGTAAGGCGGTCTCGGCGCTGGGTGTTCGTAGTGCGGTATAGTGTGTCAAGAAAACAGCTCCCGTAGGATTTTTGTGCTAAAATTGATTTTTTTGCAGTTCTGGGTTCTTTAGGGTCCGAAATTGATGGGGTCAAATTTTTCATACCCCCACCCTCATTTTGGGGGTCACCCACTTTACGACCCCCAGAAAAGTATGTCCGATGTTTAGCTCAAAAGTCTGTCTGTGTGTGTGTCTGTGTGTCTGTTAAACTGGAACCTTTTGTTAAACTGGAACCTTTCGCTATGGTAAGGCCCATGGGCATGAAACTTGGTGGAGTGGTAGGCCCTGGGCAGGGCTTCAAACAGCACAAAAGATTTTTGCGATTTGACCTACATTAGGCCCTCCAGGGAGCATTTTCCGTAAAATGGAAAACCCCAATAACTCAACCCAGAAGCAATATATCAAATAGAAATTGATAGGGTATGGAGCTTGGATTTTTGATAAAGTGCGATGGTAATTAATTCGAAATTTGTTCTCCAGGGGGCGCTGGCTGACAAAATAGAAAACAGCACTATTTGAATTTCCCGCGCCAGTTACTTTGCCCTGTTGGATGCTCTTTTGTTCATGGAATGAGGAATCATGGGAAAGGAGGTGGTGCTTGCACAAAGTGAATCGAGATGAAATATACCTATGATAATCGCACAAAATCCCTATGATCATACACAATCGCCTGATGAAATCATACATGAGTGCTATTTTAGAGTATCATCAATCAATAACTGAAAGTATTTTGCACCAAAACTATACGAGTGGGTTCAAAATATGACGATCGGATATATATTAGGAAAAAATCACAATGATCGAACGGAGCAACATCGATCTCGGCTTCATGAACGTCATCATTCCAAGTCTTCGACTCGGGCTGCTTTCACAGCGCGCTGTCTTAATGATGTGGCTAATTGAGGCTGAAACATTCGAAAAGATGTGATTCAAAACAAACGTTCAGATGCTACAGCCAATCAGAAGAAGCAAGTGGCATGGGATGCTGTAGCACGTGATTCCTGGATTTGTATGATCTGTAAAACACGCAAATCAACAGGCTGCATTCGTTTTGCCTCTTCCCATTCTTCCTCTGCACCTAATTCGAGGAGACGGAGTGGATTCATTGCGAAGCTTCAGCGCGCCTAAGGCGAAATGACAGTTTGTACGCGAGATAAACAAGCCCCTTGGGACGTTTAACATTTCTTTTGTTCCTTGCACGCGGGTGTCTACTTTTGTACGTTGGTTAAACGTCTCTTGATCTAATCACTCTTTATGAAATGCTGTCTAACTTGAACGTGCGATTATCCCCTGTTTTGTCAGGGTTTTTGCTAGTTAGTCGCGTCTAAGAGAAAAACACCCTTTATGAATATGGCCCTAGTTGACCCAACGTTGTCAGTTTGGCATCAAACTAAAGGTAATGAAGTTTAGGTTTGAACTGACCTACTTCCATGACCTGGTGACCAACATAAAGGCCAACTGAGCCAAGGTATTCATGTTTGGTATCAAACTAAATGTAATGAAGTGTAGGTTTGAACTGACCTAATTCCATGACCTAGTGACCTACTTAAAGACCAGTTGAGCCAAGGCATTCATGTTTGGTATCAAACTGAAGCTATTGAAGTGTAGGTTTGAACTGATCTACTTCCATGACCTAGTGACCTATTTAAAGACTAGTTGAACCAACGTTGTCATGTTTGGCATCAAAGTGAAGCTAACGAAGTGTAGGTTTGAACTGACCTTCTTCCGTGGCCCAGGTGTAGGCTGAGAGAAGGTACCCATGTTTGGTATCAAACTAATGCTAAGATGGGTAAGTTTGAACTGACCTGCTGACCTACTCCCATGGCCAACTAAGATACTTAAAGCCATTGGGGGTCGAGGAAGTCATATTTGGTATCAAACTATAGACATGGCCCAGAAATAACGGGCCTATGTTTACATAGACTGACATGGCACCTATTTTCAGACGGCCGGTGCATAAAAACTACGCTATGAAAGTGAACCCACCACCCATCAAAACGGAACACGAGATCTCTAGATCATCCCCATGTAAACATGTATCTCCTCAATACGTGTGTACAGATCGATTGAAGTTCAAATTTTGGTTCTCATGTTTCCCAAAATGTTTTGCCTTGGAAAAGCTGTGGATTTCTGTTGCGTCGTGACGCCAATGACGAAACGTCACGCCCGCCACATAACACGAATTTTGACCATTTTTCTGATGGTCGCCTCAATAAAATCACTCACTCTTTTCTATAGACATTGCCCAGAAATAACGGGACACCCGGTCCAGTTTTCGACCATCTCCTAAAGATCTTAGCAGAAATCAGATTTAGCGTGCCAATAATTTATTTCTTTTTGGCCATTGGAAAGAGGATTACTTCTGGATATTGGCAACCCAAAAGTTTTGGAACCCAAATGATCGAAGATTTAGAAAAGAGTGATTTTATTGAGGCAATCATCAGAAAAATGGTCAAAATTCGTGTGTGCGGCGGGCGTGACGTTACGTCATTGGCGTCACGACGCAACAGTTCCCAATACTTTTCCACGGCAAAAACGTGCATTATGGAAACTTTGGAACTAAAATTTCAACTTCTATCGGTCTGCACACCTGTGTTGACGAGATACACGCCATGCTGTTTACACAGGTTAAGTCTACTGGTAATTAGCTACAAGATGAGGGGTCAATTGTTATGTTAAACTTTCTGGTTTTCTCACAAGGAGGATTTCAAAATGGGATGCAAAAACCAACTTGGGAAACATAGCCCCGTAATCAATGGGCCATGTCTATAAATCTTCCATCATTTGCGTTCCAAAATTTTTGGATTGCCAATATCCAGAAGTAATCCTCATTCCAATGGCCAAAAAGAATAAAATTATTGGCACGCCAAATCTGATTTCTGCTTACATCTTTAGGAGATGGTCGAAAACTGGACCGGGTGTCCCGTTATTTCTGGGCCATGTCTATGGGTTTGAACTGACCTACTGCAATGATCTAGATCTCCTCACTGCAGTTGGAGACACATAGCAGAGAGATCATTTGATTCACCAAGTGGCGTTAACCCATTTCAATCCAATGGATCAATTCGATGCCATATCTATCTTGATACTGATACTCCAAGTGATATTAACCCCTTCCCACCCAGTGCGCCTAATACGATACCTTTCTCAATTCACCAAGCATGGTATGCCTTCTATCATTCTCATATTAACCCTTTCAGTCTCCAAGTGATATCTGCCCCTTCCCACCCACCCAACCTTGAGGGGCATAGCGATAAAGGTCAGATGGTCAGGTGGTGCAACATGTCAGTTTCAGCATTTTAACTGTGGGCCTACTCCAAAAACTAGTTTGGCCAGCAGGTGGCCATTTTGGATTTCGCATTCTGCCCCATAACATCTTCGATATTTGCTTGCTTGCCATTAAAAGGTCAGATATTCATACTTGTCTCAGTTTTCCCCTCTTTCAACCTCTTGCCCGGTCATAGTCAACTGAGCGCAAGGCCGATGGGCCTCTTGTTATAATACAAGAGTCGTTCTGTAGGTTTTTAAATTATAAAAAAATGGTTAACAAATGGCAGAAATATGTGCAAAAATAGCTTTTAGGGGCTAAGAATGAAGCGACCCCCAGAAAGTGAAGGAGGGGGTCTAAAAATTTGCTCCCCGTTATTTTCTGACACACTTTATTTAGAGTAAGTTTAGAGTATCCCATGTATGTTCAGTGAAATGAAAAGGCAAAAAGAAAAACACAAGACAGGAAAAAACGGTGAAAAAATCCCCCACCGGGATTCGAACTCGGGCCCTGCGGTTTAAAAGGCAAACGCCTAGCAGAAAGAGCTATCGAGACAGCTGGCAGCATTGGGAGTTGGCCCACGATGACTGGTGGTCTATTGTTTGCTTGACGGCTGAAGTAATGTCGATGCGGACGTAAAAGACCGCACAGCCCTGAACAAAAATATGACGCGGCGCTGTTCACTTGCTTATTTCTCTGAAATTGTGAGCTTAAAGCAAATGGCTCGCGGGGTTTGTTTACATTTTTGGTGGTACCTTCCATAGAGAGTGAATCTAGCCTCCAGGCAAAGCCGTGCTCCAGTCATATGCAAAACCTGTGCAAATATGCGAACGTAAACACTGGGGACGAGGTTCCATTAAATATTTGTAAAAATGGGTTTATGACGTTTTCAAATTCCGTCAGTCAAGATGTACGTTTTGTGCAATTCACATTGATTTTGAAGCGGCAGATTTTGCAGAATACGCCTCCGAAGTTTGGCTGTCTAATGCATTTCCCATTAAACTAAAATCCTTCTTTCGCCTTTTTCTCAAAATGACGCTTGATATTGAGATGGCGCCCAACTGAATGTAAACAAACCCCGCGAGCCATTTGCTTTAACTTGCGATACGTTTGGGCCATTGTGTTAAGACAAATGTTAATAATTGACCATGCTATCGATGAATACAAAAGCTGACGATATTGGCTGCTATTTTGGCTATTTAACTGCCAAACTGCCATCTCAGTTGAAGCGAGAAACAAAATGGCTGCCTGAACAGCAGACCGTTTTGCTCACTCACCGCGAATAAAGTAATATAGCCTATTACGCGCCAGAAAGAGACCGCGTTGCGGGGTAACCTCGAAATCTGCGTATAGGATTCCACGTCAACGTCAACTTCAGCCATTTCACCAACTCACAACAGAAAGCCAAACTTGTTTAGTATTATAAAAACTAATATGCAATCGTCATCATATTCCAAGACCTTTTACAAAATTTATTAGTATCGTTCAGAAACGGGTCGTATATCCTCTAAAATACACCAAAAAACCACCTCAAATAAAATTGCACAGCATTTCTGCTGAAAAATTCTCACAGAAATAAAACAACCATACTAGAATATAAGTACATGCCAAATTTCAAACATATTGCTCATGCAACAACAGAGATACAGCTCAAAATATGGCCAGACATACACGGCACAAGCCAGACAGTGCTGAAAATAAGGGTCACCTTGTGAACCAACAATGTTGGCGTGCGCCTAATATCTAAAGGCAGATCATTGCAGCACCAAACGCTACGTACAAAGAATGAACCTCCTGCAAAGGTTTCTATACTAAAAGGGGACGCGAAGTAACAGGGTATCACCCATTCGTGAATACTTAATAACAGATAATATATCACGACTTCATTGTTTACATTTAATGTTTGTAAACATGGCTGTTTACATCATGTTATTTTGGACTTTTGGGACACGCCAACCCACAAAATTGAATATTTTCAGTACCAAAAGAATTTCTAGAGGGGCATGCCACCAACAAATTACTCATAAGACAAAGAAAGACTGGTCATAAAGAAACAAAATGTAAATAAACAATGATTTTCGTGGCCCGCGAAAATATCCGTGATACATTATCTTTAATCAGAAACGTTAAAATCATGAGACTGATAAACACATTGGTGAAAAAAACATCAATGATTTCCCTGATGATCATTATGGCACCAGAAAAAAACGAGAAATTCCTTCACCTATTGTTCTTTAGATTGCCCATACGGAGATGAGGGATACTGGTGTTCTATTGGTAATTTTTCGCCAGGTTCACCCATGTGTAAGAAATACGGGGAGAGGTGCTGCGAAACGTGTGCGAAAACGTGAGTCCGACAAATCATTTTGAGATGGCGACGAAGTTTCGTTTCAATGTTGAAAATCGTAGCCTAGCATTTCCTGGGGTGAGGATTAACTGATTCTATGTTTTTAACTTGACCCCCGACTTACTGGCTGGTATTCATAAAAGTTAGCAAATGCTTTTACTTAAGATTTGCACAGCGAGGTCCAATATAAATGCACTACAAAACTTGAAGGAAAAGCATTTGCTAGCTTTTATGAATATCAGCCACTGTGCCTACTAATGGACTATTGGCAGAAGGAGTTTTGGTCAGGTTGAAATGGACATAGCCAGTTAATTCACAGCTGACAATTTGTACATGTATATAGTCCAACCAAAGTTCATGGCTCATTGTTGAAGCCAACATAATTTTATTATTGAGAGTGAGGGGAAATCGTGCGATAAAGGAATCCCGGTTTGTTCCAGTTGATGATTTCTTCTAATTTTCTATTCGCAGATCGTCGTAATAAACAGGAATTATACAGAGCCAATGAGTTCTCGCAACTCTCGAGACAGGGTAGACAAGAGATGAATACTTGGACTTGGAGGAATGATGGCACTGTTGCCAGTTTTCCAAAGAAATCCAGTGTATTTCCATATTAGATATAGACTAGAAATAAATGTGTCCTCTGATTCATTATGAGTTTTCCATCTTTGATAACGGTGTTCTCAGTAGTTGGCCTAGGCTAGATATACCCCGCCCCCCCCCCAAAAAACTCCCATCGAGCGCCGAATTCTGATTTATCGACAACTACCTGTATCCATTTCTGGTTAGCCAAATTCGCTTCGGGTTGCCGTCTGTGGCAGTCATGCTGAAGCGCCGTGGCGACGACAGCTTTTAGAGTGAATCACCTTTCCAGTCGGGTAGATGATTCATTGCTTAACCCTCAAATGTGACCCGATGTAGGAAAACCAGGCACAAGTCTCCCAGGTGGAAATGGTTAATGTTTAGGCTACCAGAGACGACCTAAGAGGGTAGGCCTACTCCTCAGGGCTTGTCACTTAAAGCTGAACTTAATAGATATAAACCCCAAGCGGCAGAGGTAGAAATTACAAACAACCATCCGCCATGTTTTGAACAGCCACCGAACATGAATACACCCTCTCGGACGGTCACAGTTGGTTTCACTCGCCACCACGCTCTTGAACAGTAAAGATCTCAGCACAACCGCCAGATGNTCTCATTTGACAGCTGTGCTGAGATCTTTACTGTTCAAGAGCGTGGTGGCAAGTGAAACCAACTGTGACCGTCCGAGAGGGTGTATGATGTTTGGTGGCTGTTCAAAACATGGCGGATGGTTGTTTGTAATTTCTACCTCTGCCGCTTGGGGTTTATATCTATTAAGTTCAGCTTTAAAATGGAGACTTGTCCCTGGTTCTCCGAGACTGAGACACAAGTGTTACGGGTAGGCCAACGTGTTTTGCACAATAAGGCCCATTTCACAAAATGTTGGTGGTAAACATGATGAAAACGCGAACAATTATTCTGAATTCTTTATCCTCGCAGCTCACGAGAAGTCTCAGCCACTTATGCCTGGCGAATATTTCAAGCCATTTTCTTGGCGACTGCACTTGCGACTGTCCAATGGACTAAAAATGGCCAGATTTGGTGGATTGTTTGCGGTTTATCGTCACACAGAGTGACCAACTGTTCTGGTTGTCCGACCGATCGGGTCGATTGGTCTCTTACTAATCGCTTCACGGGTGGTTAGTACGTAGTTTGCGGATAATATAGCGCCGATTACCTCATCGACTGCTGTAAAGTGCCAAGCGGCGACTGCTCTTGCGCGGCCGCCCTTCATAAACCCAGCTTGTGACCTAGTGATACACTATACTGTCCTCTGATTGGCCCGAAAAACACGATTAAATATTACGCAAATTATAGCAAACAAGGAAAGTGGAAACGACCAAGCGATTGAAAGTTCAACAAAACGAATTTTCAGTCGCTTGCAGACTAGCAGCCGGGCGACGGAAAAAAGACAGTATCGCCATGCGATTTTTGCCCGCAGACGGATTTGTCGCCTCGTCTGCGGCAGATCGTTGCCCCAAGCGAACAGTCACTGTGGTTGCCCGATTAATCGTATCTCGTCTTATACTAGTATGTGATCGCTTGAGTGGTCGTTACATAGTTTGTGGGCGATCGGAATGACCGGTTTCAATGGCCAACGGAGACCAAAGATTTTCGATCGCATCAAGAGACCAAAAATTCAACATGTTTAATTTTCGGTCGCAAAGGCCGACTGACCTTTGCAACTAGTCGGCCAATAAAAAACGATGAAACTTCGTCCGCAAACGATTCCGATGCGACGCCACAATAGTCGGCGACTTCAGTTGCTTTCGGATGTCGTCTGTCGTTTGCGGATGAAATGGTCGAAAGCGTGGTCGTCAGTCCCGTCGGAGGTCGCATGATTTTGGTCGCAGGTGTGCGCCTTGCTTTATGCGTGGCGCACACCTGCGATTTTTCGAGCGATTTTCTAGGCGACCGGCCTTGCGACCACAGCAGCGACTGAACATGTTTTTAGTTTTTTAAGTTTTTGTTGACTCGTTTGCGACAAATGCTTCATTGGAAGATCAGTGATGTCACCGATGAAATCACTGATCGACCTCAAAGGTAATTATCGCATGCGACGTAGTAGTCGCATCGGTAGTCGTCCCCATTTTAGTCGCCAGTGTGCGGCGACCTTTAAGGCCAGCGCACACGTTCAACAAAATGCAGGCGATCACAGAGGCGACTGCTGAAGCAGCTAGATTTGAGCCAATCAGCAGCGCCATTTTCAGTCGCTTGTGAAGTCGCCCCCTCTGATCGCCAGCATTTTGTTGAACGTGTGGGCTGGCCTTTATACGACAAGAATAGCAAATTTTTTTTGAAATCAAGAATCGCTCAGAAACGGTTTGAATACCGGACGGAGTGCAACGTAATTCACTGCTCCCATAAATCAGTGTCCTACCCTTTTGTGTACCTATTGTGTAGGACGAAATAAGCCGCTCTCAACGATAAAAGCCAACATTCAGGATACAATGGGTAGTTATTATTCTCGGAACGGAATACAGGTAGTGATTTTTGCCGGAACAGAAATGAAAATGGGGAATAACCCTAAAAACGGAATGGCGGAGTCTATTTAAATATCCACCATATTATAAATAGCAACAGAACACGTGATCGAACGAGTTTTGTCATCGACGATTTCCTCTTCGGTTCTCCACCCCCTCTGCCATTACGTACGTCTATAGTCAACATTTTCAACAAACGTGACTCCAGGTTTCACAAGTATGGTAGAGAACGGAAAGGGTGAGCCGCGGTTAGCCGCTGTGAGCCGGGCGGGTAAATTTTTTTCCCGAACCTTTCGTGAATACACTGTACATTTTGTAGTTACTATTATAGTCGCAAGAGGGACACTTATTTTGGAGTAAAACACTTTTTCAACGCGCGTGAGGGGATAACTGGGTCGCGGGGGCAAGGTTTAGGGATAGGGTTAGGGTAAGGGCTAGAAAAGAAAAGGTTTATGTAAGGGGTAGCATTATATCATGTATATATGGGGTATTATATTAGATTTGTTGTATAAGACCTAGAATCACCACCCTCGCTGCCGGCTGCCTCGGTAGCTTAGTGGTTACAGCGTTCGGCTTGCGTACCGCAGATCCCTGGATCGAGTCTCAGCTAGGGCTGGTTTTTTTCGTCTGCTTCTTCTCTCATGATTTTCTTTTTACTGAAAATACTCTTAAGTCCGCAATACAATTCACGAAAGGTACGGGAAAACATTTCGCAGCCGGGTAAGCCGCTGTGGTCATTTTAATAATGTGTGGATGTAATTATGCCGTTATTCGTCATTTTTATTCAATAATTCGCGAATATATTTTCAAAAAGCTGAAAGCTTCATTAAGACCGCCCCCATAATGGGGCGGTCTTCCTTGTTTTTACTGAATTTCTCTCTCTCTCTCCATCCAATCTGGTGGTTCCGCCTGGATAACTGAAGAAATTCGATCTGCTTCGCGGCGAAACTTTCAGGAATTGTCGAGATGCATATTACACATAACCCTATGGATTCTTGGGGTCATTCGTACACAAATAGTCCGAAAATTTGCATGACTTTTTTGGTTTTATCGCATTGGCCTCTCTCGTGTTCGCGCAATTTCTCGTTGTTGCCCCTCCACTCTCGCGGCGTTACTGTCCGTTCGACAACAGTCTCTCCCAGGCTGTCGAAATCGTTAGTTCAGGTTTTTTAAGTCAGGTGGTAGGAGGTTGGTGGAATATCTTTCTGCAGGATTCATTGACAAGAATTGAATATATACAGGGTGTTATCTTAAAATGGGACAACAGGGTGTATCAATAACAAAACATCTTTGGCAGGGAGTATCAATAACAAGACAAGGAACATGGTGTAGGTTTGAATGACCTCTTTCCATGACCTAATAAAGCTACTGAAAGACCATTGTCACTCTGACGTTGCCAATTGTGGTATCAAGTTAAATCTTATTACATGTAGCGTATGTTTGAACTGACCTACTTCCTTGACCTACATGTACTTAGAGACCAGCTCAGCGCGATGGTAGTCATGTTTGGTATCAAACTAAAGCTTATAAAGTCAAGGTTTGAACTGACCTATTTCCATGACCTAGTGACCTAATACCAGTTGAGCCAAGGTAGTCATGTTGTTTGGTATCGAACTAAAACTAATGAAGTGTAGCTTCGAACTGACCTACTTCCATGACCTAGTGATCTACTTAATGACCAGCTGAGCGAAGGTAATCATGTTTGTTATCAAACTAAGGCTTATGAAGTGTAGGTTTGAACTGACCTATTTCCATGACCTACTTAAAAACCAGTTGTGTCAGTCATGTTTGGTATCAAACTAAAGCTAATGAAGTGTAGGTTCGAACTGACCTACTTCCATGACTTCGTGACCTACTTAATGACCAGTTGATCATTAGCATCCTGATCCTGCTGTCTGTTGAACCTCGTCAATTAACCCTCCATCTTTGCTATCGTCCATGATTGCAGTAGTGAAGTCTGAAGTGAAGGACAAGAAGGATTTCGTGGATGACATTGTGGACCAACAGGGGATGGACAAAGTTTGTGAGGATTGTGGTGAAAATCACACAGGTCCATGAGATTATGCACCAAATGTAGAGGCCGACTGGTGAAACAAAAAGTTGACAATCCATTGAAAAACTCACCCCAAATACTGAAATAGACCCATATGAGAATTTCAAGTATGCAGTGAGTGTGCAGGAAAATGAATGTAAGGTACTCATAGGTGAGCCCGAGATGAAAAATTCGAATAGTTACAAGAATATATCGGAAATATTGCGGAACATTGGAAAGGAAGCTGGAATCATTCAGTATGGTGGAAGTATTCGTCATTGGCTTTACTTTGAATGCGACGGAGGTATTTATCCCATAGTTGCCCAATTGATGTTTAATACATTTCACTGTGACAACTGTGACACCTCCTTCTACGGGGAAGATAAATTCAAGGAGCACCGGTGAGTAATAGGGAAATGCACGGATCTGGATGGAAGAGGAAGATTTCCGTCACGCGCGTGCCCGAGCTTAATGTGTCATAACTGACTTGATCCGTTTCGCAAGGTAAA
>NMRB01006362.1:0-12050 GCA_002633025.1 Notospermus geniculatus
CCATCGAAGGACTATCCAAAGCCCTGTGAAAACCGCACCGCTCGCCGCAAACCGCCGCGGAATCCGCTATAGTGGAAACAGACCTTAAAGGCTCGTTTCCACAGACGCGTTTCACGCTGCGTGATGCGTCAAATCTTTTGTTATTTTCCGCCGCTCTGCTTCCAAACAATGGGCGAAGCGTCAAAACGCTCACGCTACCGCTTCTGTGGAAACGGGCCTTTATGGGCAAAGCGTCACAACGCAGCGGAAAACGCGCATGTGGAAACGGGCCTTTTGGGTCATTATAGGAGCGTTGACAGACCACAGACGTCCCCCATTCGGTGATATTGCCGCGTTTGTCGGAAGAGATACTCGATCGTTTACGCAAATTTATCTCGCTCGACTGACATGAAGAATCGGCAGGTGCCTGACCAGCCCGCGGACGGAGAGGAAAGAAGGACCACAATGGACCACACCTCATCCGAACTTTACATCTTGATGAAACCTTTGATTCTGATCATGAAAATTGGAGGAGTACTTTATGAAAAAAATGACCAACCAACGGATGGAAATGGTGCAAAACGAACCACCCATGTCGGGAAATATTTCTGCTACTTCTTATTCATTCTCGACGTTCTCAATTTAATCCGCCTGACAACTTGCTTCTGGTTGGGGAGTCCGGATTACAGTTCCACAGTCAAAGTGATTTTCTACATTACTGGCTTACAGCTGCCCATCTACGACATCGTTTTCTTGAGGATCAGCAGGAAAGGAACGTTTTTCACCTTCATCAAAGAGTGGGAAACATTACAGGAACATAAACGACCGTACAGCCGAGACATCGAATACAAACGAGCCCTCAAGGTGTTGCGAATCTTTCTAATCGGGTTGCCCGTTTTTCAAATGCTCGGCACTGTCGCAATCGTTAGTTGCATGTTTGTTTCTCCGGATCTTTTCCTTCATTTTTATCAACCATTAATAGCACCAGCACCCAAGGACCACCCATCCACCAGGACTTTCGTCATAATTGCGGTCGTGTATTCATTTATTCCTTACCTGAAATTCTTCGGGTTTTGCTCTTTTATCTTTATGTACGGTTACACAATCTACAGGGAAATGTACCTTTTTCTGGATCGTTTCAAGAATGCTGTTACCCCGTCAGGAGAATTTACTGGCAACTTCGAAACGCTTCGACTCTGGCACACCAAAATCTGTAACCTTGTTTTGACCTTGGATGATATGCTCTCAGGGGCAATCTTCATTCTGTACTCCGTTGCCATACCTTGTGTGTGTATCGTAATTTACGCTCTACTGAACGGCTCGTTGGCGGCTTTCAATCTCACGTATCTCGTGACTTTGATGTCAATGACAACTTTCGTTTCAACGTTCCTTATAGCAGTTGGAATCTTATGGATCAACCATCCGGTAGGTAACCCACTAGACTTTTTTTCGTATACTTGCATTGGTCTCGGTCAATTGTCAATGCAATCTCGTACCCAGAGTTCAATGCCACAAAAGACCGGTAGGCCTACTACTTTTGCACAGTGCAAATGCATTGTTGAAGGCGGATGAATTTCTGACCGTTGCACAAACAAATGCGTATGGATTCGAAAGAGTTCGTACTTTATTATGGTACATGTACCTGATGAAGGGTAATGGCATCACGTACAGCGCGTCGAGCTCACTTCTCAAATGTTGAATAAGGATGGCAGCCATTTTTTACTGTGTGCCGCTGTGAGACAGTGTGATTCAAAATATGACCAACCAAAAGGCGTCCTCAAAAATAACCTCGAAAATATTCTCAAAAAATCGTACAAAAACTCGAAGCGGGTGAAATAATTCAAAATAGGGAGCTTTCGCAAAGCCCCCGAAACGCCAACGCGAACGTCTATCCTTTTGTTCGGTTTATTCTCTCCGTGGCATCGAACAATGGGTTTGGCGTTCGCGTCTGCGTTTCGGGGGCTTTGCGAAAACTCCCTAATGTCCTGACTCGGGACACGCGCTTTGATCCCAAATGATTTGGATATGCATCAATTGTCAATATTCGGCCTACCTGATAGGAAAAGGGCGAAAAATCGGGGACAAAATTCAACAACGCTAAAGTGTGATGATTTTAGTGTGAGAATGCCTGAAGGGCAGCTCACCAATATGCAGGACAGGCTAGTGTATTTCCGTCCAAGCTTGGTGCGCGTTGTTTAACCGTCTGCTTTCGTGATATTCTTCAGGGTCTGATGACTCACCTGTAGGTAGATCATGCACCCAGTGGTTCTAAACCTGTAGGTAGATCATGCACCCAGTGGTTCTAAACCTGTAGGTAGATCATGCACCCAGTGGTTCTAAAGCTGTAGGTAGATCATGCACCCAGTGGTTCTAAACCTGTAGGTAGATCATGCACCCAGTGGTTCTAAAGCTGCGGCACACGCTCCGACAAGTGGAGATTTTTATTGTCAGAGAGCAGAACTTCACATTTATCCGCGGAGCACGCAGGTTTTTTAGCAAGGCCATGATATTGGTCTCTTGTTAATGGGCGGTATGAATAAAAATAAGTAATAACTTTTACTCCAATTTTTGAAGTATTTACTGGTGATTAAATGAATAAAACAGGAGTAATTACTGTAAGTAATCACTTACTAATACATGTAAGTATTAGTTAATACTCGTGCAGTAGTTACTCCAAAAACAGTAAATACTGCCGAGGATATGAATAATCAGCAGAGTATTAATTTCAGTACGGTGAACCCAGGATCAGACGAGTAAAAACTACTTGGGCAGAAGTGATTACTCTGCAGTAAAAGCGACTGTTTATCCATATGAATGCAATTGTTCACTTCTAGTTGGAGTAAAAACTTGGAACTACTTACTTTTACTTCTAGTAAGTACTAGCTAGTAGATACTGATTTTTATTCATATCTCCCATTGAGTCCCGATGGACTCGATAAAAAATCACACCGCCTTCTGAAAACAAACGCAATAGCTTTGTTAGCCTACGTGTCTGTTTCCCTATTGTGACATCCGCAACATGGTTGTTTACAAACCAATCGTTCTCCACGAAAGTCAAACAGTCGACAAATCATCGGATGCAACAATATTTTAAGGTGTACTGCAGATCAACGGCTAATGGACGCGGATGTACCAAACGTGCGGGAAGCTGTACGCAGCCGTTCCTTGTCAACTTTTGATATCGATCAGTTCGCTTTTATGTGACAATGGTTGTCCTCATCGTGGGCAGAGAAGTGTTGGCAAGTTTGAGGTAGAGAGGAGTTTTGTCATAGGAGAATAAACACACGTTGGCTGAACGCAGACTTTTTTCATTCGGTCGCTGATTACTGCCTCTTTTGCCGAAGAGATCACTCTGCCACTCGTAAACGTATCTTTATCTCGCTCGACTGATCGACATGTCGAATCGGCAGGTGCCTGACCAGCCCGAGGACGGAGAGGAAAGAAGGACGACAATGAACCACACCTCATCCGAACTTTACATCTTGATGAAACCATTGATTCTGATCATGAAAATTGGAGGGGTACTTTATGAAAAAAATGACCAACCAACGGATGGAAATGGTGCAAAACGAGCCACTAATTTCGGGAAATATTTCTGTTACTCCACATTCATTCTCGACGTTCTCAATTTAATCCGCTTCACAACTTGCTTCTGGTTAGGGAGTCCGGACTACTATTTCCCAGTCAAAGTGATTATGTACGCTATTTGCTTACAGCAGCCCATCTACGACATCGTATTCTTGAGGATCAGCAGGAAAGGAACGCTTTTCACCTTCATCCAAGAGTGGGAGACATTACAAGAACATAAACGACCGTACAGCCGAGACATCGAATACAAACGAGCACTCAGGGTCGTAAGAACCCTTATAATCGGAATGCACGTGTTCCAAATGATTAATAATGTCGTGCTCATTTGCATCGTCACTGTTTTCTCAGATACCTTCATTGGTTTTTATGCACCAATCATAGCACCAGCATCCATAGAGCACCCATCCGCCAAGATTTTCGTCATAATTGTGCTCGCGTATTCGTTTATTCCTCTCCTGAAAATACTCGCGTTTTGCTCTCTTTTCGTCATGTACGGTTACACAATCTACAGGGAGATGTACATATTTCTTGATCGTTTCAAGAATGCTATTACCCCGTCAGGAGAATTTACTGGCAACTTCGAAACGCTTCGACTCTGGCACACCAAAATCTGTAACCTTGTTTTGACCTTGGATGATATGCTCTCAGGGGCAATCTTCATTCTGTACTCCGTTACAATACCGAGTGTGTGTATCGTAATTTACGCTCTAATGAACGGCTCGTTGCCTGCTTTCAGTCTCACGTATCTCGTGATTTTGATGTCATTGACAGCTTTCGCTTCAACGTTCCTTACAGCAGTTGGAATCATATGGATCAACCATCCGGTAGGTAGCCCACTAGCCTTTTTTTCGTAAACTTGCATTGGTCTCGGTCAATTGTCAATGCAATCTCGTACCCAGAGTTCAATGCCACAAAAGACCGGTACCGGTACTACTTTTGCACAGTGCAAATGCATTCTTGACGGCGGAATAATTTCTGACCGTTGCACAAACAAATGCGTATGGATTCGAAAGATTTCGTACTTTGTTCGTTAATAAAACACTTAATACCCAACGGAATGTTAAAATAACAAGCCTAACGGCAATAACGGTTAGTTGGTCCGAGGCCAAGGGGCGTTGTGAATATCGGTCAGCGCCACCACGGACGGCGGGAACCAGGCCGCTTGCATAAAGCGGCACGCCATGTTTATATGGTGACCTGGCTGGTTCATTCATCACGCGTACACACCATCGATGTACCGTACACCGTACGGTATACCCCAGTGCTGGCGAGTACACACCGATCAGGAAAGCTCGACAAGACTGTTCGAATCTTCGTATTTGAATGAACTAAATTAGGCATGGATCAACTGTTGCTACAAATAAAAGAATGAATTGAAGTGTTGGTACCTACCTGACGAAGGGTAAAATGAAATCACGTACAGCGCGTCGAACTCACTTCTGAAATGTTGAAAAGGATGGCGGCCATTTTTTACTGAAACAGAGCGTGCCGCTGTGAGACAGTGTGATTCAAAATATGACCAACCAGAAGGCGTCCTCAAAAATAACATCGAAAATTTTCTCAAAAAATCGTACACAAACTCGAAGCGGGTGAAAATAATTCAAATGTCCTTACTCGGGACACGCGGTTTGATCCCAAATGGGTATTGGTCTCTTGTTATTGAGTCCCGATGGATTCGATAAAAAATCACACCGCCTTCTGAAAACAAACGCAATAGCTTTGTTAGCCTACGTGTCTGTTTCCCTATTGTGACATCCGCAACATGGTTGTTTACAAACCAATCGTTCTCCATCCTAATCCACGAAAGTCAAACAGTCGACAAATCATCGGATGCAACAGTATCAGGTGTATTGCAGATCAACGGCTAACGGATGCGGATGTACCAAACGGGCGGGAAGCTGTACGCAGCCGTTCCTTGTCAACTTTTGATATCGAGCAGCTCGCTTTCATGTGACATCAATGGTTGTCTTCATCGTGGGTAGAGAAGTGTTGGCAAGTTTGAGGTAGAGAGGATTTTTGTCATAGGCTGAACGCCGACCTTTTCCATTCGGTCGGTGATTACTGCCTCTTTTGTCGAGGAGAATACTCTGCCACTCGTAAACGTATGTTTATCTCGCTCGACTGACATGACGAATCGGCAGGTGGCTGACCAGCCCGCGGACGGGCAGGACAGACGGACCACAATGGACCACACCTCATCCGAACTTTACATCTTGATGAAACCTTTGATTCTGATCATGAAAATTGGAGGGGTACTTTATGAAAAAAATGACCAACCAACGGATGGAAATGGTGCAAAACGGGCCACTAATTTCGGGAAATATTTCTGCTACTTCTTATTCATTCTCGACGTTCTCAATTTAATCCGCCTGACAACTTGCTTCTGGTTGGGGAGTCCGGATTATAATTTCCCAGTCAAAGTGATTCTCTACATTTTTCTCGTGCAGCAGCCTTTCTATGCTTACGTATTCTTGAGGATCAGCAGGAAAGGAACTGTCTTCATCTTCATCAAAGAGTGGGAAACATTACAGGAACATAAACGACCATACAGCCGAGACTTCAAATACAAACGAGCCCTTAGGGTCGTAAGAAGCATTCTAATCGGGTTGCCCGTTTTTCAAATGCTCTTTATTTTCGCAGTCATTGGTTGCCTCTTTACTTTACCGGATGTCCTTGATTTCTATGTACCATACATCGCGCCGGCATCCAAGGATCACCCATCCGCAAAATTTTTCCTCGTAATCGTGATGATGTATTCAGTGATCGATTTCCCAAAATTCATCGCGATCTCCACTCTCATTGGCATGTACGGTTACACAATCTACAGGGAGATGTACATTTTTCTTGACCATTTCAAGAATGCTATTACCCCGTCAGGAGAATTTACTGGCAACTTCGAAACGCTTCGACTCTGGCACACCAAAATCTGTAACCTAGTTTTGACCTTGGATGATATGCTCTCAGGGGCAATCTTCTTTGTATACTCTGCCACCATACCAAGTCAGTGTATCATAATCTACGCCCTACTCAACGGCTCGTTGCCGTCTATCACTCTCACGTTTCTGGTAACTTTTATGTCAATGACATCTATCATTTCAACATTCTTCATAGCAGTTGGAATCATATGGATCAACCATCCGGTAGGTACATGCACCAATCCTCGTAAAAAAGGCATTGTTCTCTGCCCGTTATCAATGATGACATGTTGATTTGCTGGTGGGTGTTATGCCCCGCTTTCACTTATACCGTTATACGCTACGAATGTCCCGAATCGCCCCGAATCTGAAATTGTGGAAATTTGTGGCTAATCTTTTGTAGTGCCTCGACGAACTCACGCGAACTGTACGAATGTTTAGGAATCAACTAAGAATCATTTAAGAACTGCACGCAAGAAACGTTTATCAGAATTAATCTACGAATCGGACAACTTTCCGATTCGGGATATTCGTAGCGTAAGTGAAAGCGGGGCAACAAGCTAGGCGGACAACAGGACAATAACGCTCAGACGTTTTTGGCACATCAGCCTTATTTGAAATGGCAGAGCAACGGAACTTCGCAGTGTGCGCAGCCTGAAGGCACAGCCACATAATTCGTGGCTGCGCCTCGTGGCTCTGCCATGTTCCTCAAATCCATTCGGTTTGATATTTGCTGTTCAAAATATGGCTGAGCGATATCCGTCTAGGTGCGCCAGGGGCGTAGCTAGCGGGGGGGGGGGGCATACTCCCTCCGGCTTCGCCCTCCACGCTCAACCAGTTTTGCCCCCCTAGGCCACAAAAGCCGGCTACGCCCCTGTGCGCGTGCGCGCAAAGCGGTGACGAAGGGAGCGAGCACTGAGAAACCAGATTCTACATAGGCCTACAGTAGTTTATTTTTCAAAGGAGAAAATTTTTCTGTATAACGATGTCATAACGATGCCACTTGCTCTGATGCTGACTACTTGACAAATTTTTCAGGCCCATTTACCCCTTGAAGATGTGTACAGGATTGACCTGGACAAGGTATCACAAGATGTGGCCCATCAGGTAGGCCAAGAGCTATGCTGATGAAACAAGCGTAGGATTTAGCTTGAAAATCAGATAGAATCAGAAATGGCATAATTTTCAGTGTCCTCGCAACCCAATGCTTCAGAACTTGCTTGGGGACTCTGACAATGGTCAATATGACGGCGAGGCCCTGTCAGATACTCTAGATGATCTTTTTCGTCATCCTCGGTGCAATAGTCCCTTATTGTCAACCCCAGCAACATCTTCGATAATCGAAGGCCGATCTGCACACCACTGCGTTACATCGCACATATCCCTTCGAGAAATAGACCGGTCGGCGGCGTATCTTGGCACGATGCCAATTTTACCGGTTGACCAATCAGATTGCTCTTTATATCGGGTCTTCGGCTACCACAATTTGTACCACGAGGAAATTTTTACAACACCGGTTCTGATTGGCCTCCTCTTCGAGAGGCAGCGGATACGCCGCGGACCGGTCTATTTCTCGAAGGGTGATTTGCGATAACGCAGTGGTGAGCAGATCGGCCTTCGATTATCGAAGATGCCCAGCAAGAGCAAAGTGACTAATCGCGACGGATCGTCTTGCCAGCCGCCGTAGACTAGCCGATGGTTTTGGTATTGTTTGATAATCGGCAAGCATCGCTAGCGAGAATATTCCACGCATAGCAGTCCAGCGCACAATGGCGTCAACAGCCGATTTTGCTCTGACGATCGCATCGCTTGCGATATTGCCTGCTGTGCTGCGTGCTTTAAGCGATATAGTTCTCCTTTTCCCCGACAGATTACTGTATTCCTCAGTCGCCTGAATGGCCCCGCCATCGGCCTGACAGCATTGGATCTGTTCACACTCGACAAACCCATGGTGTTAGCGGTGAGTATGAAGCGATGCATCCTGAAGCTCTGCACTGGACATGCCAGAGAGGCTGGTTGAGTATTCCTGTTGAACTGTGCTGTGCACCATAGCTACATCTAGGCTATCGGTTTTGAAAACTTGCCGACCCATCAAATACTAACGTTACATATATCTTTCTTTGTTTCAGCTGGTTGGTACGATGGCAACGTACGCGGTGGTGGTTTTCCAGATGGTTCCCCCACCGACTGACAGTAGCTGTAACATTCTCCTTAACGAGACGGTGGTTGACCTGTCCAGGAATGGAACCAACTTTGTCTGCAAACAATTGTTGTGATCGATGTGTGGTCACCTGTTGCGTGCCCGGGAATACATGTAGATGATGCAAAAAGAAAGCGACCAGTCAAACGCGTTCTTTATCGGCTACTTTCCAGACGATCACAGTGATTATGGACGGCAGGCACTAACGATATCTGTGTGATGAAATGGAGACCTACTCTTGATTCCACATCCGATCGGCGCGAGGTTTATGGCCGATATCTCCGCGACGGCTGGGTCAAATTTGACACACCATACATCAATCGATTTGTCTTTGCCGCTACATGCATCATCTCTGTCATTTTGCCTAAAAACGTGACATAAAAAAGTTCTTTCACCAACAGCAGTTCGTGTTTACGGCCGAAATGGCGGCCATTTTGAAATGACGCAATGCATCGCGCATGTGTAAACTGCACTGAAACCGTGGCGAAATGAAGTGGTTTCTGAGAAATGGATCTGTTATGTCGGCCTTACGCGAAAAATGAAGATAGCAAAAAGATACCGAAAAGGAAGACAAGTGGATTGATGTATGTTTTGTTGAATTTGACCCAGCCGTTGCGGAGATATCGGCCGAAAACCTCTCGCCAATCGGATGTGGAATGACGTTTAGTGGTTATTTGATTTATGGGCGTGGTTGTAGCTTCCCGCATACAACATTAACACAATCACCTTGGGTGCATATAAAACTGTTTCGTTTATTCACAGCAGAGACTCGATTTGCTGGTAATACTTTTTCAAACATCAGTACATGTATTTGCATTGATAGCCCAGCGCGTGAGAATGTGAGCCGAATCATCCATGAGTTTGCTCCCCTGGTAGCAGAGGCTTATTTTCACGTCACGTCATAATCTGGTCATACGCGACGATTGTCGTCCGGATATCATTACGAAGAGACTAGGGACGTGAAAGCGAACCCTTGTGTCCATTAACTCTGTGTACCGTCCACACTGCACTGACTTGATTGATGATAATGACTGCTTTTATGGACACAGTGTGCACCACTACGCCCGTGATGTAGATTCTATCTGTAAATATTTTTTTACCAGTTTGTTGATATCTTTACCGAGGGAGAGAGCGTGCTGGTCACACAGTTATTATCCAATAGGAGCTGTCAGCGAGTTGACCAATAGGTGTCACTACGGCCCAATTCAATGCGTTTTGCGGACCCAGTCATTATTGATCGAGCAGCAATCACGTAGGCTGACTTCGATTGTAACTCGACAACTTACTCGAGTTGAAAATCTGCCACCGGTTATGACGTCAAAAAACCAAAATGCGCATGCCTACCCGGGTTCCGAATCAAATTCCAAAATTAGCGGAATCGTTGTTGTTGTCAGTTCAGTACATGTATTTCCAATGTGGCCGTTCACATCAAGTTTTTAGCGGGCGTTTTTAATAGACAAAAATCAGCTATAATCAGCTGACAGGGCAAATGAAATGATGATATGTTTCATCTTTGATGAAAATAATGACTATTCACCAGTAACGATGAATTTGTACACCAACAACCCCTGTTGCCATGGTTGCAATGTTTATGCCTTGGCCCGAGTACCCAAAGATGATCAGTCCATCATCATCGCCATTTACTGCGTGGTTGTTCCCAAAACCGAGGGCAAAAGTGCTCCTGTCCCTGTCCCCACTTATTTCTGGCAAGAACAACGATTTTTGAACAAAAATATCCCGCGTCCGATTCACATGCCGCTAGACCGAACACTTTCCTGATCAGAAGACCGGGTACCAGTCTAACATGCCGCCATTTTGGACGAGTAAGTTTTTCGCTACCCTCGATTGGTCGTGGGTTGGTCGGGCCGGGTAGATTCGACGCCATCTTTGTTGCAAAGTTAGGCAACTCCGGTAGATTTTGCAATTCGTTTGTAACTCGGGTCGCCCGAGTTCAACTCGAGTTACAATCGAAGTCAGCCGTAGATTTTCCTATTGGTCCGCTAGAACTTTGCTGCCATCTGTTGGCAATATGCGCGGCTGACTGCTCCAATTAAAGGGAGACATGCGAAAAATATTGCCCGGCGGGCACAAGTTGTCTGAGTTGTAGCGCCGTCTGTTAATACACGGTGACAATACGATATATCACAGCCGCCTGTAGAGCTATCAGTGAGTTAAGAACACTTTTCTAACCAAACGTATCTAAAAACACAACACGTATCTAAAAACACACCACGAGCTCATAAATTCGTGAGCTCGGGGTGTGTTTTTTACAAACTAGTGTTTTTTGGTTAGATTCGTGTTCTAAGCTCACTAATAGCTCTACAGGGGCCTGTGATATAGCGTAGTGTCACCGTGTTTTAACAGACGGCGCTACAACTCAGACAACTTGTGCCCGCCGGGCAATATTTTTCGCAGTCTCCCTTAACGCTGGCTTTGCTGGCGGACTAGGCTGGTTCCCGTCTTTGCCGCTGCACCCCGTGGCGCTCATTCCGTTTTGGAACAGGCAGTAGCGCCGTGGGAGTAGGGCGGCAAAGATAGAAACCGGTCTAATGGCGGCCAGTGGAGATCATCGCCCATCACCGAAAGACGGCGCTGGTGACGCTTGGAGATCTGCTGCCCATTTACTTTTTTCCATGAGTACATAATTAACATATATATGATTAATATAGCACGAAAGTTAAATAATAATATTAATTATTACATGTATGGACATTTTGGGCCTCATACGTCAGGGATACCCAACACCTCACACACACAACAAACATCGTAACCATGGAGGTAATATTATACTTCCATGTCGTAACTTAATTAGTGCCAATTAGCACAAACTGTCAAGGACGGTCTGGCGGAGTATAAAGAACCTTAATCCGTCACCACACATTGCGTGCTAATTACAGGCTGCCAGCAGTGGGTCAAAATCCCTTGTTTAATTGGGGTATGAGATTAGACCACCAAGTATTCCCTATTATAAAGAACGCTCCACTCTCGCACACGCATGTCGGCCTGTGCACGTCAGGAGACAACTGTATAAGGTTGTAGGGGTGTTACAATAGCCAAAATACGGACCTCTCAGTCGGACCGTGACTCCTTCATTGGCGTTCGGTTAGATAGGATGGCAGCATGGTATTCCCGTGGCAAGTTTCTGGGGGACGTTGAAAATGGAAGTGACGGGAAACAGAGCTCTCGTATTCGACTGGCGTATTCGTTGCTGAAACCGGTAAGTTGACTGAATTTGAATTTTGCAGTCGAGTTTTGAATTTCGCAGTCGAGTTTTGAATGTCGCAGTCGAGTTTTGAATGTCGCAGTCGAGTTTTGAATGTCGCAGTCGAGTTCTGAATTTCGCAGTGGAATTTTGAATTTCGGATGAG
>NMRB01006363.1:0-12040 GCA_002633025.1 Notospermus geniculatus
TTATGTCTTTTAATTGTTTTACTCATTGTTTTATTGATTGTTTTATTGATTGTACACACATAGTATAAAGTTTAAATAAATAAATAAATAAAAAATGTGCATGTAAAGTTTTGGCCTGATCGGACATCCAGTATGGTCGCCATGGCATGTTTGTACTTAAGATATGGTTTAAGTGGGATTGCTGATGATGTCTGCCAGTACCACTGTGCTGTCAAGCCAAGCGGGCACAGTGCCATTGGCACTATTTTTCTGGCTGTACAGGTTCATGGACAATGTCCTGGCTAGCTGTGATCTTGCCATTCATGGGTGGTTGATTCGATGACCCATTAGGATTTTGAATTTGTGTCTTTCCCTCAGGGCCGAAGCCATAGCATTATTGGTCCCGGTATGTACGGAAGAGGCCATCTCAAGCTACTCATGTTTCTCACTTGGATGGGGTCTTTTACTTGCCCTTGCAAAGAAACAGGATACAACGCAAGGCACCATGGCTTACTGGACTGAAGAGCCAGGGATGAAAATCCCTTATCGTCCGGGATTTGAACCCGGGACCTGCTGCTTGTTATGCGGACGTGATAACCACTCAGCTACCAGGGCTCCTCTTGTGGACTCATAGTCCAGGACCTTCTTAACGCCCTGGGCACATGCAACTCTACAGGCTGCACAAACATAATGTGCCATCTCTTCCATCCCTGTTCCCCTTCTTGGGCTGAAATGACAATAGAAGTGTCCCACTGTCCACCAATAGTCAGAGACCCAGCCACACTATTTCAACCCTTGTTTTGAGAGTTGTACCTCCCAGACAATGGTTCTCAGAGACAATCTCGGTCAGATTTCTGTATGAATGCTTCCAGCTTAAGGGCAAAATGGTGTTCAGAGGTGATTACAGGACATCAGACTGCCTCGATCAGACCCAAGTGAGTCAAGATTGTCTTATTAGACGTGTTATCTATGTCAATAATCCTCAACTGAATGATTGGTAAAAAGACCCTTGACCCATCCGTGGATGGCCCAGACTGTCCGAAGTCAAAATGGACACAAATGTTCAAAGACGATTAAGTGATACAGATGAAATGGGGACAGTGTTCATAGGAGCAGTACAGACGAAATGGGGACAAATGTTCAAAGGCGATTGAGAACACAGGCGAAATGGGGACAAATGTTCAAAGGAGATTGAGTGATACAGACGAAATGGGGACAGATGTACAAAGGCGATTGAGCGATACAGACGAAGTGGGGACAAATGTTCAAAGGCGATTGAGATATACAGACGAAATGGGGCAAATGTTCAAAGGCGATTGAGCGCTACAGACGAAATGGTGACAGATGTTCAAAGGCAATTGTACAATATAGATGAAATGGGGACAAATGTTCAGAGGCAGTTGAGTAATACAGACAAAATGGGGACAAATGTTCACCCATACAGACGAAATGAGACAAATGTTCAGGCAGAAATGGGACAAATGTTCAAAGGTGATTGAACGATACAGACGAAATGGGGACAAATTTCAAAGGCAATTGAGCAGTACAGACAAAATTGGGACAAAAATCTTCGTCGATAATCCTCCATTGTATGAACTGTTGGAGGATCCTTGACCCACTGGTGGATAGTCCAGGCCGTCAGAAGGAATCTTTGTCAAAGTTGGAGCCGTTTCTGGTGAACGCAAAAAAAGTTCTACACCTTCGATATAAAAAGGTGGAGCTGTTTTAAGCCTGTAGCATATTGAAATTGATTATATTTCATGTCAGGCGAATTTCATTTCATGATTTAACGCCTGGATGTTCCTCCTTTGATGGAGTAAAAAAGGGGCGTCGTTATATCCATTAGCAGCGAGGAAGTGTCTCAACCAGCAGGAGCTCTCGTGACTCGAACCTCACGATGGCCACTCCAGCATGCAGACGAGGGGTGGCTGTGAAAATATCTAGCAGGCAAATGCTGTCTCGTTGCCGTCGGTGCTACTTAAGGGTACAGCGGCAGTGAGTTGATAGTGTCCGAAGAGGCAGGTGTCTTGTGCAGGTGGTGCATATGGTGACGAGTAATCGATTCTTCGGCCGATATGTGCACTTGGATGAGGGGACAATTTCGTGATTCTGTGAATGATAGATTTGATGCTTGATTTGAGGTGCCCTGATAGCCTAGTGGTTATCACGTCTGCTTAGCACCTGACAGGTCTTGGGTTCGAATCCATGTGGGATTAATGATCCCTGACTCTTCAGTCCGTCACATGGGACAGTAAGCCGTGATGCCTTGTACCTTGTTCCTTTGCAAGGGCAAGTAAAAGACCCCATCCAAGTGAGGAACATGAGTAGCTTGAGATGGCCTCTTCCGTACTTACCAGGGCCAATAATGCTATGGCTTCGGCCCTGACGATAAAATCCAGCCTGGGCCATATGGGATATCATCCCTGGCTCTTTATGTCCGTCACATGGGACAGTAGGTTGTGGAGTCTTGTACCTTGGGCATTTTAAAAGACTCCATCCCAGTGAGGAACATGAGTAGCTTGAGATGGCTTCTTCCGTACTTACCAGGGCCAATAATGGCTTCAGCCCTGATGGAAAAATCCAGCCTGGGCCTTAAGGGATATCATCCCTGGCTCTTCACGTCATGGTGCCTTGTACCTTGTGCCTTTACAAGGGCAGATAAAAGACCCCATCCAAGTGAGGAACATGAGTAGCTTGAGATGGCCTCTTCCATAGCCTACTTACCAGGGCCAATAATGCCATGGCATCGGCCCTGACGTAAAATCTAATACAAATTTGACACTGGCATTGATGTTCCTGTGCCACCCCGATCGGGCACGTACGGTCAGATCAATAACCCCAGTGGGTAATGTCATATGGGTGGAGCGCGTTTGATTGCATTTCATTTTGAATGGAAAATAATACCCAGTTAACGAGTAAGGCTGGGTCATTGGAGTCTTTTGCCAATAAACCTATAGAAAGGCAATCACAGGTTGTTGAAGAACAGCCATTACCAGTTGCTAGTCGGAAGAGCCTAATCAGCCGACGAGACGAGATGATTGCGGGGTCTGAAGAGCATGCTCAGTAGTTTTATCAATAATCGGGTGGTGGTCTCTCATCAGGATCGGTGGTTACAGAGACAATGTGGTAATGGTAACACTTGAAAGGGGTGGTTGAGATTTTGCCTGAAGGGTTGGGATCAAGACCCTTCAGCCCTCGAGTCCAAGCTGTTCAGCCACTTCAAGTCCTGTAAGTGAATGCCGACCAACTGAAGTTTAATCCTTTGGTTCCAGCAAGTTGATTTGTTTGTATTGCTTGATACAATACTGGACCTTCCTACCAGAGAGAGACTTGATAGCCGACTGGTTATCACGTCCGCTTAAGCCTAGGTCACAAATGCACCGGGCCCCATACAATTTTCCCCACCCAGCGGCTTGCTGCGGATTTTAGAGACTGAAACTCGGATCTAAGACGAATCATGCCGAAATCGCCTCAATAGATAGGCGGAAAGTAGGCTGGATCAAACTGGGCACCGTAGAAATTGGCCAAAATGTCTGTTTTTACTCGCCGTACGGGCCCCGGAGTGGATATGTGACTGGGGCTTTAGCAAGCGGCAGGTCCCAGGTTCAAATCCCGGGCCATATGGGATTAATCATTCCTGGCTCTTCAGTCCGTCGCATTGGACTGTAAATGGTGGTGCCTTGCATTGTCCCTTGTGCCTGTGCCTGTGCAAGGGCAAGTAAAAGACCCCATCCAAGTGAGGAACATGAGTAGCTTGAGATGGCCTCTTCCATACTTACCAGGGCCAATAATGCTATGGCTTCGGCATTTGCTCATGGATGCAGTCTATGAAAACAGGAATCAAGGATTCCCATTACATATTTTTTACTATTCCTGACATACCATAAAAAAGAATAACATTGTAACTACAATAGGAACTAATGGCTTGTTCCTTACAACGTGTATGTTTGTCGTGGAGGATGACACCCCAGGCATATCACTTTCACCATTGTCTGCCCATTCTTTCTTCGTCTCTTTTGTTGGTACGGGAGTGTCATGTTCACTATCTTGGTTTCCTGCATAAAGAAAGTCTCGCACAAGAATCAGACTGTTGCTCTGTAAACTTTTTCTTTATTGAAACTCCTGTATTGGGAATATGATTAAAAACGATCAAACGCTAGCTGCGCAGGCGTTCCGCCATTGACAAATCACAACGAAACGAAGTGATGCGTACTCATAACCTGAGCTTTGGTAAAAAGAAAAGTGTGTTGCACCTCAGCCATGAAATTCTTCAGTTGTATCATATTATACCTTGTTATGTTTGAGGACTGTCGGAGTGTTATGTTGGAGGACTGTCGGGGGTTATGTTGGAGAACTGGAGGCAACGTACTATTAGAAAAAATGTATCTGGTTATATCTCTGATGAGTATATGGTGCATCGACCAGCTTTGGAAATTTTATCCCTCTGTCTGTGAGGTTAGAACGGGATTTAATTCATGAAAAGTTTGTCTGTTGCGCAAGATGTTTGCTCCTCNGCTTCGCTGTGATTGGTTTATTCAGCGACAGATTTTCTGTCGCTAGTTCCACAGCGAAAAGGCGCCAATTTCAACAGGGCCTCGGACGTGCGAGTAGGGGAGCGCGTTTTAGAGGACCTGTTGCAAGAGGATGTATCATATTATACCTTGTTATGTTGGAGGACTGTCGGAGTGTTATGTTGGAGGTCTGTCGGAGTGTTATGTTGGAGGACTGTTGGAGAACTGGAGGCAATGTACTATTAGAAAAAATGTATCTGGTTATATCTCTGATGAGTATATGGTGCAACGACCGGCTTTGGAAATTTTATCCCTCTGTCTGTGAGGTTAGAACGGGATTTAATTCATGAAAAGTTTGTCTGTTGCGCAAGATGTTTGCTCCTCAATTTTGGTTGTGACCCAATATCCAATATGGCCACCAGGAAGACATCTTGGTTTTAGCATTCTGGACTGTAACTCAAGAACGGGTTGCCCGATTCATTTCATATTTGTATGGTGTAATAGGCTGGATCGGGGGAGGTTCCCTATCGTCTCTCTGGGCGTCCAGCAATTTTGAGATGATCCCTAAGCCTAGCAAGGTTTTATGAATATGAACCCTGATTGCTTGCAATAACGCCCGGTGCGCTGGTGGCTTTACCGTTGTCAGTTCTGTAAAATAGTGCAAATGCAACCGCTAAAAAACGCCAAGAATATATGGCAATTTAGCTGCCCATACGTTGGGACGGTAAGTCATGCAGTAATATAATAACAATAGATAAAAGTACAAAGGGAATATAAGATAAATGTGGGCCGTATCCAGTGGACAGATCATGTTTGTTCGTCCAGGCAGATATAATGAGATTGTTCCGATGAAGTGAACGTGTATTGTCTGGCATTTTCTGAAAATCGTCGCGACACGGTACAGCAGCTCCTATGTCCACTTTTTTCTGCAGCGTATTTCTGCAGCTATTATTACAAATCTAATAATCCATGCAGGATCTGGTTGGAAAATATAAAAAATGTGGTGAAGGTAGCTGCTCAGTTATTCCACTTCACGTGGAACAGGGGGTCATAAAACGTACCTTTATTAGGCCATTGTTCCCAGCGTGGCCATATACCATACACCTCTATGTAAGCCCTGCCTAATAAACAATTTCATAGTTACAACTGCGCATGCCCAGACCCCAGCGCGGTCAGACGTCAAGCGGGATAAACAGTGGCCGCACTTTGATGAACACCATGAAAAGACCCAACCATAAGACTTAAAATCAGTGTGCAGATCAGATTCTGGGGCCGTATGCATAAACACATCGGGCCGATTTCACAAAGGGCGTTTAAGACTTAAACGCGTGTAACTTCACTAAATGCACGCACTTCCACCATGCATTTGACGAAGTTACACGAGTCTAAGTCTTAAACGCCCTTTGTGAAATCGGCCCATCGTAAGTGTAAAATTTCCCTTAAACTATTGTTCCAAAAAAAAAGACAAGGGAAATTTTACACTTAAGATGTTTTATGCATACGGCCCCTGGTGGATACTTTGAAAACGGCCTGGTTTGTGTGCTTCGCTGTGTAAATGTTCGTCCACGTGGTTCTGTTTATACCAATTGACCTCTGACCCGAAGGAGGTCTGAGCGTCTGTTCAAGTCTATAGAGACGGGTGCCAGTCTAAATTGTAACTACGAAATCACTTATACCACTCAGCACAGCACTGATTAGGCCACTCTGACTAGGCCCTATTACATCGACTCATGACCAAAATTCTGATGAGCTCGTGTGACATTCACTGTTACTTGCTTGGCATTCGTCTAAATGTGACAAAAATTGCACGTTTCCTTTCCCCTGTGGTATATTCCGTGATTGTGTTTCTGTCCACAAAAGCACTTTCTTCAGGTAAAAACGCTGGGGTCTGGCTCATACGTTGAGAAATTATACGAGTCTCTGGGCTATTTGTTACAAACTGCAAACTTCCTTTTAGAAAATAATCCCTTTGGACTATTACCCGAGTTTCTTTGTGATTTAGTATAAGGAAAACTGCCTCAGGAGTGATTTCTGATATTTGCGTGGAATAATATACCTTTGTCTTACTTAAATATCAGTCTGTAGGCTGTAGGAGGCACCATGATAATGGGTCGTATTTTATAGAACGTTCCTTAACATTAAGGTCGACCTTAAAGATAATATATCACGGGTATTTTCGCGGCCACGAAAATCATTGTTTATTTACATTTTGTTTGTTTATGTCCAGTGTTTTATTGTCTTATGAGTAATTTGTTGGTGGCGTGCCCCTCTAAAAATTCTTTTGACACCAAAAGTATTCAATTTGGTGGGTTGGCATGTCCCAATAAGTCCAAATAACATGATGTAAACATCCATGTTTACAAACATTGAATGTAAACAATGAAGTCGTGATACATTATCTTTAAGTCTATTGTAAAATCATCGAGAACAATAGATTTAAGGTGGACCTTAATGTTAAGGAACGTTCTAAAATATGGCCCAATATCAGGATTTGGGGTCCAAATCCAAGAGGGGTCACTGATTAGCTGAGAAGTGGTGAGCTAGCTTCCTCAGCCAAGGCTTTGCAATGAGGTCATCCTGACGGCCATTCTGGAGGACACAGGGCGCAGAGGTGTAAGCCGACCGTGATGTGACTTGCTGCCTGAATTGCACCACGCCATTGTTTGACGTAACGTCATTGGGGCATGCACGGCTCATTTTGCTGCGTATCTGCCAGCATGGCAGCTTGTGACATCATCTGCAAAGCCTTTATAGGAGTGAATCGCCCTGCGGACGAATTCAAAAAATTTCCAAGAACTCATCAGATTTTTAAACGAACACTAGATTAATTCATATTAAATGAAAGCAGGATTTTAATAAATCTTGTTAAAGGGGAAATGCCGATTTTAATAGTACATGTATTACTTTTTCTGGCCCTGGCTCTGATTGGTCAATTACTGCTGTGTGACCTACAATATGGCCCTGATTGGTCAATTACTGGTGTGTGACCTACAACCTGGCCCTGATTGGTCAATTACTGGTGTGTGACCTGTACGACGGAAGCCACATTTCCTTCTAAAGCATTATCCCATTGTTGAGTTCCGTGAAACTCCACGAACCCATCAACAGATAAAATGATGACGTATTGCGCCCACTTTCATTCATGATACTCCCGGACGTTCGTTTTTCCTGATTCATTGCTCCCTCGGCATGTTTATCTACATATTGACCACCGCTTGTAGTGGCAGCATCAATCTTGATACAAAAATCTTAGGAAGTTACAGAAAAACTGACCAAGAATGCCATGGGTACTTCTCTGACTTTTCTAAGCTGTGGTCTTTCGTGTGCTGTCCAATGGAATAACATGGGAATGCTCTCAGTTGAATGAATGTTCATCCAAAGGCATTCTACAATGATGAGTGGCTTTTCAAGGTATTTTTTGTCCACCAAACCTATCAGCAGTAGATATCTTTTGGTTTGGCTTTCCATCATCTTAAACTTGTACAAAGTGGTATATCTTGTCCCCATTTCTTCTGTATTGTACAGTTGCCTTTGAACATTGAACATTTATCCTTTTGTCCCCATTTTGTCTGTATTGTCCTATATTGCCTTTGAACGTTTGCCCCAATTTTGTCTGTATTGCTCAATCGCCTTTGAACATTTGTCCCCATTTCGTCTGTATTGTACAGTTACCTTTGAAAATTTGTCCCCATTTTGTCTGTATTGCCCAATTGCCTTTGAACATTTGTCCCCATTTCGCCTGTATTGCCTCAAGTTGACTTCTACCTCCTGTCCTCGTTTGCCCCTAACCCAAGTTGCCTTTGACCTTTCAGCCCCCAATCCTTTGACCTTTTGTCCCACCATCACCCAGCCCTCTCATCAAAACCAATTGCTGATGACATTGATTACTATCCTATCTACTTTAAGCAATTTCAATTAGCAACTCTACAAGATTCTCATTATGGGATATTCATTTGTGCATGCAACTACATCACAGGTGTTAAGTTAACAGCGATGATGTTGATGATGTTGACGGAAGCCAGCCAGTCACAAATAGAGTGGCATTTGAGGTTGTTTAGAAGATGTACCCAATTCTGATATTGCATTCTTTGTTATCGGAGACCGTTACTTGCGTCATAAAGATGATACTCCACTTTGATTTCTGTGACGATCTTGGGTGCGGCTAATACTCATTTTTCATTTGACGTCAAGATTCCAACTTAAGACTATCAATAAAGGTTTTGCTTGAAGAAGAAAGACAGACAGTGTGAAGTGAATTTTTATAGCCTACATGTATTTGGTTCTTTGAAGATGCTGGTTGTGAATTGGTTGTGCGTCTTGCGCTGCGACGGAACAGACAGCATCAAGTGAAGAAATCATGGTCAGGTTGCAAAAGTGAAAATGTGTGCGCTCATCTTGGAACAAGCGACATCTGCATGCAGGGAATCGTAATTCGACTCGCGTCGCTTGAGTGTGGATTACGCCCTTCGGGGTTGCTGAGAAGTTGAACATGTTAAACTCTTGCGGTTCGTGATCTTTTGTATTGGCGACTGATGCCGATCGTTGCAGGTGAGACGCAACTGCAGTTATATCACACCACATTGGCGACTGATTTGTTCCACGCTGTTGTGGCTGAGGCGCAAAATGATCCCAAAAAGTGAGTCGCCGCCTGTTCTGTGCCATCGCAAGGTTGACCTGACATGAGGATTAAACATTCACCATTGACCAGAGGGCCTGATAGCCTAGTGGTTATCACATCCGCTTAGCAAGCGGCAGGTCCAGGTTCGAATCCGGCCCGGGCCATATGGGATTAATCATCCCCGTGGTTCTTCAGTCCATCGCATGGGACACTAAGTCGTGGCCTTGTACCTTGTGCCTTTGCAAGGGCAAGTAAAACACCCCATCCAAGTGAGGAACATGAGTAGTTTGAGATGGCCTCTTCCATACTTACCAGGGCCAATAATGCTATAGCGTCGGCCCTGATGGAAAAATTAAAGGTGGCCTAATAAAATGCACAAGCATACTTCCAGTACCCAGAGCCTAAATCTGCTGATAGCAATGGATGGAGAATCTTTCTAGAAGAAAGAAGACACCAAGATATCCTGATTCGGTCCAGTGGTTCAAGCTCCAGACCCTATTTTGTAAAGCAACGTCGAAGCCTGCATGCTAATTTGCACAATTATGATAAGTAACAGTTCTTACAGGGCCTGAATTGAACCCATGATATAAGTAGTGGCAGTGACAGCTTTTACACTACACCGCTCCATAGCTTAGTTGCCAATTTCTCTATCATTAGCCCTGAGAGCTCTGTACATTTCAAACGAAATTGACTCATCTGTTTTCGAGTCATGCAATCGCTGGCCTAATTAGACTTTCGGGATCGAAACACGTGGTTAATCAACTTGAATGTACCATCACAACCAAATGTTAATGTCCGTGGGGGAACTTTCACTTCTTCCAGCACGATGCCATGATGTTTTTGTCCCGTAGAATCAGAAAATTTAATGAATAATTTTCCTAATGTCTGCCTGTTGATGAAAATTTGACAAAGTTATTTTGGAGTTTAAATTTCTCTGAAATTGACTATTGTTTCACAGCGAGACAACCAGGGCGTGTCTTTTAAAAACAGCAGGTGCTCATTTTTTTGAGCACCTCAGTTGTTTTAGGCCCTCAGTTCACTATGGTGATCGCAGCGCCATCATCAGCACACGTGGACGAACTAACATGAATACATGTGTTCATAGTTTTGATATTGACATTGGTTCAAACTGAGCAATTGAAATGCCATCTTCAGGCGATACCACTAATACCACACTTTCTCTCATAACATCCGTCGACATTACAAATTTGCAAGGTGCGCAGAATTTCGACTTTTTTGAGTGGTAGTCGCACGTTTTTTGCGCCCTACGGCGAGATTAATAGGTGCGCCATGGTGCACAATCGCAATTTTGCACCTTAAAAGGCAGGCCCTGGACAACCATAAGGTTGTTATCCAATGCTGGGGTTGAACTTTGGCATTTACACATGATGAAACTACTATACAGAGGGGTAAGCTTGACTTCTTTGGTTTATTTGAGAAGATGGTTTTGGTTACAGTCCCCACAAAGTTTTAAGAAACTGGAAACTGTCTTTGAGAAAACCGTTTCATCAACTGTATCTCGTTTCCATTGTCTAACTCTGCCAATTTTTGAAACAATGACAAGAACTTGCCCGAGGTTCTGTTGCAGATTGACAAGTTTCTTAAGCATCCTAGCAGACACCACCAACCTGTGGCAGTACGGCAGCTAGACAAGTCTCTATAGACCTTGCCAACAAAGTTGGTGGCCTACTAGTTCTCCCACATGACGTCGTGGCCATTCATTGTCCAAGCATGATATAACACTACCAAACGCATCCTCTCAGAAAATTATTTTACCTAAACTTTTGTGTCCAGGGCCCGTTTGATCAGCTTAAGCCTAGCGTACATCGGCCTTGCGACTGAACCCAACAATCCAGTCTTCAATCTGGAGCGCGCACATCGGACAGGCAATTGTACTGAATGCTACATGGAAATTGTCTTCCGATCGGACCACTCGGGAGTCATGTGATAAACATTCATGTGACCAGGTGCGCTCCACAAACGAGGAAATTCATTGCCAGTGCGCTACATCGGAAGCAACTGAAGACGACTAGAAGCAACCACTGGCAACGAGTAGAACATGAGCAACTGGCTGGAAGTAGCGGCAACAGTCGTCTATAGCGTTGCCGGTGCGCGTACATCGGCCTGTTTGAGCATCTGATCAGTTGCTGCTGGTTCCAGCTAGTCGCAAACCGTTGCCGGAAACGCCATTGCCGGTAGTTGCTTCCTGTCGCAAGGCCGGGATACGCTAGGCTTTAATGTGCCAAAGGCCATTGAATAGACAAATCCTAAATTGACGTAAACGAGAAAGATCTGCGCACTTCCGCCGAAATTGCAAACAGAACCTCGGTCTGAAACTCAATGACGTGACGTAGAGAACCTCACGACAGTGACTTCGACGATATTACGTCAGAGTCGACCATTGCTGAATCATGGATTGCGTCACGTCAGCTGGTTTCAGATCGAGGTTGTGTTTGCGATACCATTGTGGAAGTGCGCAGATCTGGGAATTTGGGATTTGTCTATGGTATTAAGCTTCTGACATCATACAGTGAACTGTGGTTGTGTTGCAACTGCATTCAAACATGTGGCTGTATTGCAGCTAGACAAGTCTCTGTAACCTCGACAGACACCAACAAGTGTGGATTTTTTTTTCACCTGGAAGTCGCTCATCTTGCGTTATCCTTGGCACGGTCTGACTGGCTTATATCATGCTCAAGTTCCTCTCCCATCCCCTCATCCCCAAACATTATCATCCTGTTTACATTTACAAATTCGTTTACCGATATAAGAAACCACGCTTTGATCTTTGGCTAATCATTTTATCCCTGAGTTGCCACGGGCAATGAGCTAATATGCCACTTTTTAACCAGGTTTTCGAAGAAAGTCCTGGTTATTAAATTACCGAAAGTGGCGGGCGTTCGGGCGGTCGGGCGGTCGGGCGTCCGGGCGT
>NMRB01006370.1:0-11995 GCA_002633025.1 Notospermus geniculatus
CGTGAACTAAACAATAAAAAAATCTCGCCTAAGACCCAAAACCCAACGGGGATAGCCCTGGCGGTGGGTTCGGGAACCAAACTAGATTTATCGGTTTGGTATTGATCTAGTGGCGGCACCGCACGAAAGGATGTGTAACTATATTTTTACCGTGCCACCACACAGCGAATCATAGTACTCAGATGGAGTTCGCCTTGTCGCTATTTTTCGCATGTCTCCCTTTAAGTGTTTTTTGTTAATTATTCACAATTTTGCTCATGAATAAACATGAACTAGAACTTTGGCGAGGTCAAGCTGAAATCAGCCAATGGCAGGCGGTCAGCACGTAAACAATCCCACGTGCTCGAATGGGAATGGCCACATGTTTCCAAAATGGCTTCCACCATTTTGTTTCTCACTTCGAGCATTCAGAGAGGCAGTGTAAGGGATGTCGGTGAAATGGATACTCAGTGACCTATCCCAAGCATATTTTGTATCATCAGCTAACCTATCCTGTGGGAAGTCCATTGAAAAAAGCACCCCGCTACCGCTGATTTCAACCTTGGAGGAATTATACTGTCAGTATAATTCCTCCAAGTTTCAACTCAATGCAACCATTGCACTGCACATCGGCCAATTTGTGTAACCACTTTCTAAGATGCACCATCGCAGATTGCAACGTCATCAGAATGGAGGTGCTCATTTTAGAATTGCACATGCGTTTTATTTACTGTTTTGGTGACAGAACAACCATGGGGCGCCATTCCAACCAAGGGGAATAACAAGGTAGGCCTATCTATCTTGATTCAACAAGGATTGTAGGCCAGTCATGTGGTATTAACCCCTTCCCAACCAAGGCTAAGGAGTCTACTAAGATATCATTTTCAATTCACCAACAATATTGGGTGAGGTCAAAATTCGTGTTAAGATCACACCAACACCTGATCCTAACACTAACACCAAAGGATCACACCAATTTGACCTCGCTGAACGGTGTTGGTGTTATCTATGGATCAAGTGTGTAGATCAGGTGTCAGTGTTAGGATCAGGTGTTTAGTGTTAATATCCGGTGTCAGTGTCACACGCAGTGTTGATTTTAATTCCAGTTTGGTGTTGAGAATTAAATGAAATCTATCTGTTTTTCCATTACTGAAAACACTAACCCCCTAGAGGTCAAGGTACACCACAGGTCAAAGTTGGTGTTTGGTGTTAGTGTTAAGGGTTATTTTGCCACCATGTTTGTTGTGCCAGCACAGCAAGTAATTGCAGCAAATTTGGCTGGGAGGCGCATATTTAATTATAGAAAAAGCTCTGCCGAAAGTTCTGAACCGATTGAAAGACACGTCAGGTTGACTGAGCACCTATTTTTCGGACTTTCCACTGAGTACCATGATTGGAGACAGCAGCATGGAGCTACGCCTAGGCCTTGTAACACACCTAAATGCTAGGTTCTTCACTTCACAAAAGAGACTAGAAACGTTTCTGCATTATGTCGCTTCCGGGGACTATTTCAGAAAGCTTGGATTGTTGCAAGGTATCGCCAAAAGTTCTGCCATTCTTCACACCAGGGAAGTGGCCGACTTTTTATATGAATCTTCCCCCCAGTTCATTTCGTTCCCAACCCCCGAGGAGATGAAACTAGGCCCCCCTAGATGAAAATTTGCCTAAAAGTATATACCGGGTAATTTGTGAGTATCACACCGGTAGATCTTGACCACCACTGGCACCACCAGATGTTTCGTAGTGTTACCATGGTATTAAACACCTGGTGTAACACTGGCTGTGACACCAGCAAACCAGTGTTAAACTGGGTGTTACACCAGGTGTTACACTATACCCGGTGTTTATGTGGAGAAATAGGGTGTTACACCAAACATTGACACCAAACACCACCTTCAACACGCATTTTGACCTCACCCATTGTAGATCAAGTTTTACTCCTCCATGGTACACCTTAGCTTATGTCATGCTTGGATGAATAAAACTTGTCAGGTTTTATTCCTCCATGCATCGTGTGGTCATGTTAACCACTTCCCACCCAAGGGGGTCCAGGTAATAAGGCATCTATCTCAATTCGCAAAGGACTGTAACATGCAATATTAACTTCTTCCCACTCATGAGGTCTAGGTGTTGATCTCGACACAAGGGCCCAACGCGCCGCGTAGCGACCAACAGTGAAGCTAGCCAAAGACTTGTCACGGGTCAGTCAATAGAATTGGACTCATAGGTGAAATGCGCCTATAATGGTCAGATGGAATATACCGGACTGTTGGTCCAAGATTTTAGTGGCTGTGAATGGGTAGATGGGTACATTATGTAGCGATATATTGACAGATTTGCTGGGGACTTGCCCTGTGGATGTTGTAAAATGCGATTTTTGTATGATTATTCTGATTCGTGATATCATTTCTATTATCATAAAAATATATGTTGAGTAGCTGGAATATATTTATAAACATTTATTCAGCAGCCACCGTCACGACATTGCCGGCTGGCGCATCGGTAAAGTGTCCGACTATGAATCCGGGGCGCCGGGTTCGAGCGTTGCGATAGGCGATTTTTTTCACGCGTCTGTTTCTCTGTTTATTTTTTTGCTGAACACTTTTAGTCGCAGGACGAATATCTCCCCAGCCCTTCCATTTCCCTACAAATCTTCATTTGCTAACAAACACTTATAACCACAGATCCCTGTCAGCTGTCCTGCATTCAGAGAGACTTTTCACTAAAGTCTATCTGAATGCAGGGGCAGCTGACGACCATCGACATTACCCTCCCAGTCACCGAAATCCCCACCCCCAACTAACGTTCAAGACTACTGGATTCACCAAAAGGATTGTGCAAGGGCTACATGTATCATGTGTTATTCCCACTCAAGGGTCTAATAAAACAGCATATCAATTTACCAAGGATTATAGGCCTACCGGTACTATATGATATCTATACCTGCTACTTCACACTCCCTTGTGCTTGTGGGCAGTCTTCAAATTGACTGGTAAGTCAATTCTTGTTTTAAGTACTATATTTAAGAATACTGTATTTCAACAGACTTGACTCCCTTCCATTTTCGAGTCGAAGTGGAGACATCGAAATCACGCCATTTTCAATGGTAAAACCCATTTAAACGGCATGATTTTGATGTCTCAACTTCGACTCGAAAATGGAAGTGAGTGAAGGGGGGCATTTTGGAGTTTGTGAGTAATTTTGACGCAGTGATCAATTTGTCCCGTTGTACCGTGCATTCCGCAGGCAGATGTACAATGTAGAAAGTCGCGAAGTCACAGGCGGCGCGTCCCGCGGGTGACGTCATCATGTCGCTGAAAGTTGGCAATGATTTGTGGGGACAATAGCAAATTTTTCATTCAAGGCATTATCCGACCAATAAAGCAGTCTTTTATAATGGCCTCCACACCTCACGGTTGTGGAGGATACGTTGATATCGCAGGATGTCTTTCTTTTTTATAATCTCTCCAATTTTCAAATTCCGGAGGCGGTTTTGCAAATACATTGTACCATTGAATGAATCTCGCTCAAACTTCGTCACAAGCTGCAATATGATGGTCGCAAGGCCGGAAGGCTGGAATTTACGTTACTTTTATTATCAACCGAATTTGGGGCGATTTTTGGTGAAATTTGCCGGCTCACCGTCCTGGCGGCGCACTCAAGAATCCATGAGGTCGCTCCTATAGCAACACAGTGCATCAGTGCATCCCCTGAGAATCCAGCTCTCTTCAGACTTACCGATAAACCTCAGCTCCATCCCACTTTTAGCTCACTGGGGTGAGCTATTGCGATGGTGCAGCGTCCGTCGTCGTGTTCCGTTAGCAGGGCACGTTTCGTAACGGCTGGGGCTATTGATCTGAAACTTAGTACATACATAGCCCTAGGTCAGATGACCCATGACACCAAGTTTCGGTCCGATTCGATTGTTGGCTTGGCCACCAGGTGGCCAACAGCAAAAAGTATAAACACAAAAAGTGCAATAACTCCTGAACTAATGACTGGATCATCTCCAAATTTTTATCATAGGTGTATCTAATGAGGATACATGATATATGTAACGGCTTTTTGATTTGACGTACTTTTCAAGGTCACAGAGGTCAAAGTTCGACAAAAGTGACGAACCTGCCACAGTTTGTCATTATTTCACCGAGCGACTTCATATTTTGCATAAACATGCATTGTATAGTTATACGAAATATGCCAAGATTTGACTAGGTCGCAGTCAGCCAGAAATAGACTAATTATAATATTCCACTCGGTGAATGACAGCTCCTACTCAGGAGATGCTGTGACCTCGTGTACTTTGAGGATAAGTGGCCATTGTGGTGTTTTCGAATTGTTTTTTAGGAGCATATCTCATTTCAGGCTGCACAGGCAAATAAGCATTGTGCTTTATGTAGAAGAAGCACAATTACACAGTCACTGACAGTGTTCTTTCATCCAGTCTACAGCTTTGACTTCTAACTGTTTGAATGAATGAAATGGCCAGGGCCATTGTGCTCACCTCTGTGATAAGTCTGTGGTAAAGAAAACTGTAACACTCATGGTGAATGATGAAGGTGTTTAGTGTGTCACGTTACGACGTCTGGCTAAAAAAATTCCGGCGGGGGTAGGCCTATTTATTTATTTGTAGGGTGCAAGAGAGGGGTATAAAATGGTACCCCGACCAAATGAATCTGTAGGCCTGTTGCTGGTGGACAACCCCAAGAGCCCCCAATACACGTAGGCCCTATATGCGTGAGGTAGAACATTTTGACCCTGCATGAATAGGCCTACGAACATCGTGACTTGTAATCTCCTTATTTCTTTGGCGATTTTTAGGATTCCAAAACTGAATCCTACATTGTGCGACCCTGAAAAACCTATGAGCTAGCTATTTCTAGCATAAAACTTAAAATCACAAAGTTTGGCACATTCCTGAAATCGCCCAGTCAAATGACCTAAATAAAAAAGACATTTTTTCCTGGCTGTCCCACATTCTGATACCGCCAAGTGGTCGGATCTCTTTGATGGTAGAATCATGTTTGTCAACATTTGTAATTAAAATCAGGAACTGCACATTTTCACTGCTGAGATTAATTAATCAGGAGTGTGCGAGCTGTCAGCGGAGCTGAAAATTCCAAGAAACCTCTGGCGGAAAGGAACGCCCCCAAATCGAGGTATCTTGGCATAGTTCGTATAACTATGTAGGGGTACCTTAAAAAATACCAAGTTTCGGCCCGATTGGACATCAGTATGGCCGCCAGGTGGCAAAACCTGAAAATCAAGTAAGTGCTATTACTCGGGAACGGCTTGACGCAGAGTGCTCAAATTTTGATATTTACCTCCATCTAGACGACTTTTACATGCATGTCAAATTTCGGCCTGATTTGACTTCATACATGGCCACCAGGTGGCGTAACCCAAAAAATCATCAAAGTGCTGTAACTCAGGAATGCTCCAATGTGCTATGTGGCCCCCTGCAGATGACCTTTATGTCCGTGTGAAGTTTCGGCCCGATCGGACATCCAATATGGCCGCCAGGTGGCATAACCCAAAAATCATCAAAGTCCTACCTGGGAATGACTTGACCCAGATTGCTCATATGTACCTCCCTCTGTCATTAGACTATTATGTCCAACCCAGTGAGCACATTTCATTTTCAGGGAACACCAAAGAAGCTAACCAACTGTCAACGGAAAATTCACGCTGAACTTCTTCAAAATGTCCAAAAAGAGATGACGTCAGGAAGAGTAAAGAAAATGAGCGAATATCTGTGCTCCAGACGATCTATTTTTCCCGAACATTTTTCGCAGCTGGACAGTGTATGTGCTGTCGTTGATGTTTTAGTGAGGTATTGTGAAATATACTTTTGGTCTTCCCCCTCCACATACACACACACACACGCACGCACACGTCCACACGCACACACGCACGCACGCACATTCTTTTACTCAGACGATGTGTCTTCACCGCCATGCAATTCCATGAATGTAAAGCCACATATTTGAATTGTTTGTCTTTTATTGTTCCCGATCATGAAGATCGGGAACCGTATTCTCATCTCCTTCATCAGCTACAGCTCTCCTAACACATCCTACCCCCACAACCTGGGCAATCCACTGAGCTAATCATTTTCAACATCATGACATGTCATGATGTAATCAACATATCAGACTTGATGCCATAACTCGGGTCCTTTAACACCTAGCGCAGTGGAAATAAGTTCTACACATAGGTTTTCATACCGTAGGAATCGAATGGACTGATTACTTTTGATCTGAGATGTTGGGGTCATGGTGATATTGATATCACGAATTTGATATTGTGAGATAACTTGCCAACTTGTCAATTGAGCAACATGAAACAAGTCTTAGTTCATGCCTGCTGATGCAAGGACTGGACTGTGTTAAAATTCTCAGCCTCACATATCCGGGTGATTGAGATATTAGGCCGTGGGCCAAAATCTCTGCGGGGCTTAGTTTCTGAGTTCGTGGTGACTTTCTGGGAGCAAGAGAACTCCACTGGATTTAGGTCATTAGTGGTCTGAACTGTCAGAAAATGCAAAGTTCCCGCAAAAATAGTTGCTCTTTAATTAGTATAGCTGTTAATTTACGACATACCAATAAAAAGAGTAAACCCGTGTGTGACGTAAAAAATCAACTTTATCCGATTTTAACCAAACAAACATCATTGGAAAGAGCTTGAAAAGACTTTTAAAATGATATAAATATGAACAAAATCAGTCAAATGCACGTATCAAGAAAGTTATGACAATTTTAATATCACAAAAATGACACATTTTCGGTAGTGGTCAGCGTCCTTATGGCGTTCATGTGCTCTATTTGATTCCGAGGCAACATATTTCTATCTGCTGTTAATACATTTATGGGGTGTAAATCCAACCGTTCAAAAGTTAGCTGTACATCGTCACCCATTCTCCTGTACATAGTTCCATTGTAGCGTCTAATTGATATCCAAAGAGAAGGCAAGCACAAAAATCGACACACAATATATGATAAATAAAAAGTCAATTTCCAGAATGTTTGCGAATTTTCGACCCCGACCGGGGTCTTATTCAGGCTGGAACTTTACAGTCTGAAACTCTAGAACAGACAGAGCTGAAACCCAAATGTAGATCTGAAGTATCCCATCCAAACAGGACGTGACAGCAATTAAGGAAAGAAAAGAGAACAAGCCCCAAAAGTTGGTTGCTCAACCTAACAGAAATGTAATTAGTGAATGTAAGGCTTGACTAGGCTGAAAGGAAAAGGGGTTTTATAAAATATAGATACAGTGTAGCCAAAAATTATTTGTACACTTTGAAAATGTCTGTGATTGTTACAATTTTTCATAAACCCTTTCGAAACTTATATATAATATGCGCATGCTTGCCCACTATGAACTGAACAAGAGATTTCATTTTACGTCCTTAGTATATGATGTAACAATGTGATTTTCCATGAGCAACAATTATTTGTACACTTCTATATCTTCAATATTTTGTTGGATTTCTCATCCTAAAAAATGAAATCATGAATTAAAACTTGCAGCTGGGTTGTGCAGAAAGACGAGAAACCAAAATATAATGAAAATTGGTATTACATAATCTTGGAGTATACTAGGGGTATCAAAAAATGTAGACACTGTAATAGACAGCATGTGTAGTGCATTATGCTGTACATTTTAGTTGCAATATTGGTACTTGAAAGAAGCCTCAACCTCTGAAGCAATAAAAGGCATCATGGGCATTTATAATTTATGTGATCTGTTAGAATATTGTTCACATGCACTGATCATCTCCAAATAGGATCAAATTACTGATGTACAGGGTGATTTATGAACAACGTCATGATCAGTACATCAGTAAAACAGCCGATGAGAGATGGTTATGCAACTTAATCCAGGTATTTTGATCTTGTTGCGTGGGAATGAACTTCCTTTCACTTTCCTGTTACAACACTTCAGAAAGAATATTCAAAAAGCAACAATTTTGTACAGAATACTAGAATTTTCAAATATCTTGACGTTTTGGTACCCCCTGTATACCCGAACATTATGTGACAACAATTTCACCATATTTTGATTTCTCATCTCTCTCTGCAACCCAGTTACAACTTCTAATTCATAATTTAACTTTTAAAGGTGAAAACTGCCGCAAAACATTGGAGGCATAGAAGTGTACAAATAATTTTTGGTTCTAGAAAATCACAACATTATATAATACCGGTATACCAAGGACGTTCGATGAAATATCAAAGTTTCTCATACAGTTGATAGTGGGCATGCTTACGCATATTATATACAAGTTTTGAAAGGATTTATCAAAACTTATCGTCCCCACAGCCCTTTTTCAAAGTGTACAAATAATTTTTGCTACACTGTATATATAAATATAAATATAAATATATATACTATCATCTCTCTATCATCTGTAAATTTTTATCATAGGTCTATCTAATGACGGTACATAACATATTTAAAGGGTTTTTAGTTCGACCTATTTTTCAAGGTCACAGAGGTCAAAGTTCAGAATTTTGCCTTTTGGTGGCACGTTTTGTAACCGCTGGCACTATTGATCAGAAACTTGGTACATATATACCCCTAGGTCAGATTAACTATGACACCAAGTTTCGGTCCGATTTGATTCTTGGGTTGACCACCAGATGGCCAAAACCAAAAACACTCAAAGTGCAATAACCCCTGAACTAACAAATGAATCATCTCCAAATTTTTATCATAGGTGTATCTAATGAGAATACATAAAATATAAAACGGGTTTTTGATTTGACCTACCTTTCAAGGTCACAGAGATCAAAATTGTATTGAAGTAACGAACCTGTCACAGTTTGCCATTATTTCACTGAGCAACGTACCTTCAAAAATACCACGTTTCGGTGCAATCAGACATCCAATATGACTGCCAGGTGGCGTGACCTGAGAATTATCTGAGTGCTATAACTCAGGGACGGCTTGACCAGGTGTCATAGAATGTAATGCCCCCGATATCAGATGCCCGCTTCTTTTGTTCAGGGGACATCTGGTAACAGAAGTTCTGTTTGTCAGTGCCCGGCTGACCCTTATTCCGTCAGAATCTATTGTTGTGGGGCATCTCCGGGGGGCATGACATTCTACGACACCGGAGTGCTCAACCTGATATATTCCTCCCTCTAGATGACCTTTAGGTGCATGATGTCAAATTTCAGCCTGATTTGACTCCCGATATGGCCGCCAGGTGGCATAACCCGAAAATCATCAAAGTGCTATAACTCAGGAGTGACTTGACGCAGAGTGCTCAAATTTGATATGTGGCTCCCTCTAGATAATCTACATGTATATGTGCACATAAAGTTTTGGCCCGATTGGACGTCCAATATGGCCACCAGGTGGCGTAACCGGAGAATCATCTGATTGCGGTGACAAGTTTTGACCATAATCATATTACCCAGGAACACTTTGAGCAATCAACCTGAATTTTTTGTGAGGGTATGTCGCTTTTTTGAGGTGAAGGTTCGTTCCTTTGGATTTCCACAGTGTAACCTATAATATTTGCTTGATAACCATTACAAAGGTGAATAATTCGTACACGTAGTTGTCTTCTTTCCCCCTGTTACAACCTCTTGGGTTAGCAGGTTATAGTCAGCTGAGCGCAAGGCCCATGGACCTCTTGTTCTGATATGAGAGCAGTATGTAACATTTCCTGTCCAACATTGTTACATACATCATTTCCAGCATGGAGTTCCAAACAGTTATCTAAGCAACTGAGAAACAAGTTTCAAACCCTCATTCTAGTCCATGGAACAGAAACAAAACTGACTTAGGGTTTCAAGATTTGTTAATGTGCTTGATCAGGCTATCAGGCTATACTAAAAACCTGTTTTCCTGTCCAACATTATGTTACATACTGCTCACTGATTTCAGTTGTCACATTCAATTGTCCTGCACAACTGTGGCAAAATGGATGGTCACAACATTGTATTCAATGCCCCTTGATTACCACAAGCAGTCTGGGTCCAAAAAGAATGACTTTGATTACCAAACCATCCCCTAAAATTCTGAGCTGAAGATTTGTCCAAATGTTACATACAGCAGCCTCAGCAAAAATGCTGGCTAAGGAATACTCAAAGGAGTTAGACGCCGAAGTTGTAAACAAGTTGGTTTGTTTACAAATATGGTCGGCAAACTAGTTTTATTCCTTCGTGCAGGTGGCAGCACCCGTGATCGTTAGACTGGTTCCCGGTCCGATGCAACTCACTCACGATATTCACGTCAGTACATACCACCGACAATAGGTGGCAGCACTGCAGGCGTCCGTGGATAGAGAACCAGTGAGTGAGTGTTTACAACTTCGGCGTCTAACTCCTTCAAGGGCGAGCCAACGTTTTCAATTTTTGAAACGTGGCCAGGCGTTGTAAATAAAAGATGTCAAATTACCATAAAAGTACAAGATATATGACGGAAATGAAGGCACCTGCGGGGTCTATAAGTCAAAAGGAATTGAATGAGATGTATCTTGGAACGCACTAATTAGCTAATAAGTTGAAACAAAAGACTAGTAATCGGTACACTTTCCCACGAAATGGTNTAAAGTTCGATGTTTTTTCTATTTAGTCCACCCATTTTGACAGCAATATTTTCAACAGGTATAGAGTACTCGGCATGTCAATCCCATGAATGCTGCCAGATTTTCCAAGACAGGGCGGCCATATTGGATTTGGATTTTACTTCCTGGTTGTCCTTTTTGTACTGAGCGTGTATGGTGTACATGAAGAGCATGTCAGGACACCCTCGCCACCCCAGGTTCTATGGGTTTGTGACATTGTTGCCACACCTTCAATGTGTCATTGACATGCTCCCTCTCCAAGAAAATTGTACCTGTTTTTCGTGTTTGGTGAATTTCTTTGTTTACGATTATGTAATGTAATTAAGCTGTAATCCTTGGGACTTTCCTCATTTTCTGTGTCTATAAAGCACAGTGATCACATTGGACTATAAAAACAGTCAAGTGGGGGTGCATTTACTGCTTTTCTCAGAGGGGCCTGGATTGAAGCACTATGAAAATTCACAATGATGGCTCGCCCTTAAGACCAATCAGACTACAGCTATTATTTCACTACAGTCTCTCTAAGTTTCGTGTTGTGATGACCAAAGATAGATTGTGCTGTTGATCAATTTTAGCCAGTTCAGTATGAATGTAAGTAACATGGACATCCTGTCCATGTTACGTTACCTAATAAAGTTAGCCACTCATGTCAGGGAATTTTTCAGAGATGATATTCTAAGATCCTTTCTTCATCACTTGATAAAAAACTCATCCAAATCTGGGCTTCCATTGCTTCCCAGCTAAGAAAGATCTACATGACCACATATTTTGTCCATGTTACATACTGCCTCACTGTAAATAAAGATGGGGCTCTCTGTGAACAGTAGGGATTCACCTTTCCAAAATATTTACCCATGTCCATTTCTCTGCAATTGTACGAATTATTATCTGTTTCCAATCCCCTTAACATAATGACTAGGTAACTAAGTAAAATAGATGCCCACGTTACATACTGTCCTTCTTGGCCCATGCTGAATAGTGTTGCTCTACTCCAGTGAACTTGTAACTTTCATGTTACATAATTGACCCCACATATTTGTGCTGACTAGTCAGGCTGAAAGGGTAAATGTTGTCCTGGGTATATACAAAGATTACCCAGGATCTCAATATTCACTAAAACAATACCCTGGGTGTAGTTTCGGTAGGCGAACATCACCCAGCATCGTAGTATGCCACCTTGATTCGAGGTTGTCTCGCCCGTGGTCACGTGACAGTGTGAAGAATGTCGTGAACAGCTACACTCAGCAAGTACCGCGACGCGAGACCGCGAGATTCCACGGGATTTCTAAATAGGACTCGTTCCTAGGCACCGATTGCGGATGCTGGGTGATGTTCGGCTACCGAAACTACACCCAGGGTATTGTTTTAGTGAAGATTGCGATCCTGGGTAATCTTTGTATATACCCAGGACGACATTGGGACACCCTAATCTGA
>NMRB01006371.1:0-11980 GCA_002633025.1 Notospermus geniculatus
CCTACTTAAAGGCCAGTTGAGCCAAGGTAGCCATGTTTGGTGTCAAACTAAAGGTAATGAACTGTAGGTTTAAAGTGACCTACTTCCATGACCTAGTGACCTACCTAAAGGCCAGTTAAGCCAAGGTGTCATGCTCTTTGTTTTTTATACCGGTAATAAAATCCATTGGACACAGTCAGTTTACAGTTCAACCTCTCCTTTAGCATGCTTCATTACACCTACAACTACACCTCAAGTCCACTGTCAGCTGAGCGCCAGGCCCATGGGCTCTTGTTTATGTACACTCCTGGGGGAGGGAGAGGGTCATGAAAAAGTCAACTCTCTGTAAACTTGTGAAAATTTTGAACCACCCCTTACGGTGTACATTAAACTTTGAAATTTATCTTTCGTTTCCACTTCGTAGGTACGAAGGGAAATTTAAAAATTCAAAATGCACCATTACTCTCTCGGTCTTACATGATATGCCAAAAGACGCACTGGCATTAGGGACATTCCTGGTACCAACCATCTCCAGAAATACATTAGGTCTGGAAATGAATGTGAAATAGAAACGGGTTTATTTCTAAGGTGAAAATCATCGCGTCCTTCTTCCAGATTCGAACTGACGGACCCTCGCATTAGGCATCAATCGCCAGCACGCCTAAGCCTAAGAATCCATTCACGCGATTTTCGTGCCGCAGACGCTCGAAAGCATTTGTTTGTTTCCGCCGCGTTGGTCGTGGACAAAGGATGCGACATCGCGCGGCACGAAAATCGCGTGAATGGATTCTTAGCCTTAACCACTAGGCCAAATCCCCATCTTCAAAAAAGATGGTTCAATGGCCTATGTTAAACGTGGCGTCCATCAGTACCCTGCGAGTAGTCCAAACAATCTCCGAACCCAAACAGTTTTATGTTATGCGAGGCGTCACATAAAGGAGATACAAATAATGAATGTGAAATAGAAACGGGTTTCTAAGGTGAAAGTCATCGCGTCCTTCTGCCCGATTCGAACCCACGGACCCTCGCATAAGGCATCAGTCGCCAGCACTAAGGAGCAGTACGCCTTAACCACTAGGTCAAATTCCCATCTTCAAAAAAGATGGTTCAATGGCCTATGTTAAACGTGGCGTCCATCAGCACCCTGCGAGTAACCCAAACAATCTGCGAACCCAAACAGTTCTGGAAATGAAGTTGAATTTCGTATTTCGTACTTCGGGTTTCGTCAGATTTGCGAAACCTTGCTATTAAAGCCAGACACTATAGATAGATGGGTTATAATCGACGAGCCTAGTCTTGGTCACCCAGCCGCTGTTTCAAATCTGGGGAACCGTAGCAGTACTGTGTGGCTAGCTGCGCAGGACTACACACAGAATTGGGGATTCCCCAAGGGGATTCCCAAAACCTCGATGCAGGATAATGCTATAATATGTGGTTCTATGGTTCTATAAACTACGCACGCCTGTAGATGAGGTTGCACTATTATTTCGGCCGAACTGAAGAGTGAGTAGCGGTGCATAGTGTGCGGCTTTAAGGGTCCTGGTCTCAACGAACGGCTTGTTGTACTTGACTTGATGACGCGAAGACTCGATGGCGCGATGACTCGATGACGACCGCCAAAATTATTCAATGAAATTCAGGTGGTTATTTCTAAGAAGTTGTATGGATCAACGGCGGAAGTGGACCAACGTAGTGTCCCCAGCTACCGAGAAGTGTAGTGAGGATGATATTCAGCGTAAATCATGAAATGAAGGGTAGCCTCGAACTAAGCCTATAGCTCCTAAATCCTTGAGAATTTACTATGGGTCCCTTTTGAAAAGTTGTTGGAATTGGTCTTGTCTCCCTATTGCACACCCCGGAGGAGGTATAGCGGTAATTTTCAGCCCTTTTGAGCAATGATCCTACTGCATGTTCTATGCCGGAAGTTTCCCAATGTGTCAGAGCTGCCACGCAAAAAGTAAATTCATGAAACTGACGAAATGCACCCGGGTTGTTCATGTACTTCATGACATCATCAGTTTTGTGGTCACTTGCATCTTGGCAAGACGCACGTGACAATCTTGGACGAAAAGTTTCAGATCTTGGAACAAATTTTTACAATTCTTTGATATTTTTTATTATGTAATGAAAATTAAATTTTTGGACTACTTCTTCAAAACACTTGAAGGGAAAAAGACAGTTTTGAATGAATTCCGCTGCTTCACGCACAACCACAATCATGCATTCCAAACGCCAATGACGTCACGGCTTTACACTAAAAATGGGAATAGGTATGTGGTTTAACATGTCTAAGGATGGTTGTAAAAATATGCCAGAGGTGGCTTATTTCATCTTCCTAAAAATGTTGCATTGTAACCCAGTGTTTTGAAGTGGAACTCGAGTTAAAATAAGGCATGCACCCATCAATATACAGGAAATTTAATTGGCCTTCTTCGCGCCTTCGAGTCATCGCGCCATCGAGTCATCGAGTCAAGTACAACAAGCCTCAACGAACAGACAATGTTGTCGTTTGTTGATTCTTGATATAATAATCACATGTACTAGCATACTAACCCGTGGCGAACACATTTTGAGGGAGTGTCTTTGTCCTTCAATACCCTGTGGTAGAGGGTCTGTTGCTTTGAGTGTATTTGGAGAGGGGTAGTTTCATGGATAGGAATCCATTTGTTAATCGTTTACTGATGAGGAGCAGTGTTGACTTTCTACGCTTCTTCAATCAGCCTCAATACCAAGATGACCCAGATTCATGGTATAGGTTCACACATGAGTCCCAGTGTGCATCTGTTTACCTGCCATGGTAGGTCACTGGCGTTAGTGAAGATGGCAGCGCATGTCACCACACTAATGATTTTGTCTTTATTCATGAAAATGAGCACTTCTTTTAAAACTAAAATACCGTAATAACACGCTCCTCCTATTGTACTGTACACATAGGCCGCTCTTCGTAGGATTCAATCCCTAACTAAGGAGGAGATAGGGAATCAAGTCGTTCCACCCGAACTGTGTACAGTCATTACATGGCAAGGTATAGCAGGTAACAGGTCAACTCAGGTTGACAAAAACATCCAACATGGCTACCGTCCATTCTAATAAGATTACTGCGCCTAGGCCGCATTATTGGTATCGACAAAAAGTGTTATTTTCCAGATGAATGCTTTACTTTTCGCACAAAAACGTCATACAAATTATTAATGATGTGCGAGTCAGACGCTTACTCTAATCAATATAATTAGTAAATAATTTAGTTAAATTTGCGCTGCTTGTCCAGGTAACGAGAATAATGCCACCACGTTATTCGAAACCCACAGTCGATTTCAACCAGCAGGAGAGGGCAGCCGCGCGTATTGCCAAAAGATGGCAGCAAAGGTCTTGCGGACCAATACACAGGGAAATCCACGTGACTGTTGCCGGATCAAGAATGAATGGGTCCTAGATGCATTGAATTGGGCCGTAGTGACACCTATTGGCCAACTCACTGATAGCTCCTATTCAACAAGAGGCCCATGGGCCTTTCGCTCAGTAGACCTTTGCAGAAACGTAGGTCAAATGGATCGTGGAATGTGTTCAGCTTTATCATTGATCTGAGAGATACTTTTGACCCATTTTTTCACAGTTATCAAGCAGAGAAACGGACAGACATCCACCCAATACATATTTTGACAAATTCTGCTGACTTTGATTAGCCGTGTGAAAAATTTCACTCTGTCAATTTCAAAGGTATAATTCTTTCAGCCATTAGAAAGGGGGCGCGCCCCACCGAACCCCAATGAATTTACCCCTTTATCGATTGCAAAATACTATCTAACTACCTCGTCAACGGTAAGCAGGCAAGTTTCACGTGTTTCTTTAGGCAAAAAAATCATCCGTTTCTGAGTCCCGCAACTCAGCAGAATTTGATGAGAGCATGCGATTTTTTTTTCAAACAACTTCTTTTCGGTTGTCTTCATGGATGGGGAGAATACTACCAGCAAATTATCTCTCAACATTTTTAAAGCACAAGTTTCATGAAAAATAAAGATTATTTCAAGTGACGAAGCATTTCTATGCATTGTATAGAAGGCGCGGCGTAAGCAAAGCGGGGAAATTTGAAATTGGTGAGAAAAAAATTCGATGCGGAGGATTGGGGAATGGCACGAGCGCGGACAAGAAACAGATAATATTTTTTGGGCCCTATCTGAGCTTGAATTCATATTCGGGGTTTTGTATAGCGATGTCACTCCCGATTCAGTTTACCAGGGAAAGCATGGTCATTCAGGGCGATAGGTTACACCAACATGACCAAGGGGAACTCATTTTATTCTTTCTCCATTCTCTGTACTTTCTTTCAGAATCGGAAACATTTGTTGTTCGGGAACGTAATTCGCCAAGCGAATCCAGTTTGCGCCAGTACATTGACCTCGTCATGCAGGATCCAGTCCGTTGGCTGGGCTCACCCACACGCATCAAATCATTAACAAATGCTGAGCTAATGGAATGTGGACTTCAGTGTCTGGAGGATACAAACTGCAGCCATGTTATTTACTTCAGAAGCGTCAAGCTTTGTAATCTGATGACGTAATGGACATGTATTTGCGGGAATTGCGGAACTGCGGATCACCGTGATATCACCTCTTTACATCTATCATTCTCTAACATAAACGCCTAATTTTTAAAAAAAATGCTTCCCCTCTGTTATTATTGCACACAGACTCCACTCTGATGCCATCGTAATGTTCATCGGAATACTTCTAATCAGTAATCTTATTGTATATTGACCTTATGGGATTCCCGCGAGTGACGTCACAGACTCGGCTGTACACCTGATATACGATCATATTTTCTGCACCGCGCTAGTTTCATAAATCGGAGATTGATTGTGACGTGAGCCCATTCATAAATGCCTATTTTGGGGAAGCATTTTAAAAAAGGGTTTTTATGCATTTAATTTTAGAATATTATGAATATAATGCGGTGATATTATGGTGATCTGCAAGATCCACAGTTCGCATGTTCTGCAAATTATACATGGCCTGAAGGAATGGAGATGACCTCGGAACGCTAACTACACAAGCTGATGAAATTGCACGTTGGATTCAGAGTGGTTGCCCAGGCTGATCACACACAGCAGGGCGTTGACATCTTTGAAATGACGTCAGGATGTTTTGATAATCGCTCGTAGGCTGTAGGCCCCTACATTAGATTCATTATATACCAAACCCTGTATCAACAAAATAAAACCATATCCTTCCGCTGATTGGTTGACGTTCGACGTGGCATTCGGTGAAAGATGCTAGTTTCGATTATAGGCCTATGACTGACTGGGTTTTCATCAGTGTCTGAGGGGAATTCCAATGCCTTTTCCCAATTTGCCTTCTTTTTCCCATTTCGCCTTATTCCCATATCGCCTGATTCTCATTTCGTCTTATTCCCATTTCACCTTTTCCCATATCGCCTTATTCCCATTTCGCCTTTTCCCGTTCTGCCATTTCCCAATTCGCCTTATTTGGGATTAGACAGATTTCACCTTTTTTGAAAATGGACTAACCCAGGTGCAGGCCTACTCAGGCCTTGATTGTGATGTTTTTCAATTTATTTTAAACAATTTTTGTTGAGGGGTTAAATTCATTGTAGGCCTTAATTTATTTATTTATTTATTTATTGAAATTACTATAAGGCCTGTCGGCCTAAAGTACAGTCTTAACACAGATTTATGGCAGCTACATATTGGAGTCCTTGGAGAAGGTTATATTTACACAATATTTTCCCGTTTCCTGAACATAGCATATACGAATTTACCGAGATTTTTACAAATGTTCGTCTTTTCACATTTTAACAAATCAATAAATTTAACCATAGAAGGTCTTTTTCTATAGTAACTTGGTATAAACTCTTTCCTTAATTCCTCATATGCTGGGCAAACTAAAACTACATGGTATTCATCTTCAATATCATTCAAAGTACACAGTTCGCACTTCCTATCCTCTCTAGGTATCGCCCGTGGCTTATGCCAACGTCCACTTTCTATCTGTAGCCTATGTGCAGAACATCTCAACCTAGCTAGTGTTGTACGAAGTTTACTATCTTTTATCAAATATAAATATTTTGACATACTATAGTTGGTTCCAAATTTCACTTCGGTTAAGAGGCTTAACCTACTCATCTCTCTACTCTCCACATACCATGTTTGTTGATAGCAGTCAGTAACCCTCTGTCTGAACAAACTCAAAAATACTCTATCATTTCCAACACCCTGATTCTCCCATACATCTCTGAAACCATACGCTGACAATAAATTCTCAACTTGTTTTGCCCAGTTTGTACCTCGTGCCTGTCTTAATCCTTCATAGCACATCCTAGGATATCGCCCTGGTGCCATCTTCATTACTTTCAACCAATACTTAATAATGCCTATTTCAAAAACCTTGTGCACTGGCAGTCTACCACTTTCAGCTCTCACTGCATTGTTAGGGGTATTAGATCGTACCGCTAGTAACCTCTTCAAAAAGTCTGTTTGCACTTTTTCTAAATCATTGCACCTTGTAAAGCCCCATACTTCAGAGCCATACCTATAGACCGAGGCAACACATGTATCAAAAATTTTTAACTTGTCATATATACCAATATCTAAATATTTCTTAAATTGGCCCTGAAGATTAAAAAGATTTTTGTAAGCTGCCTTCGCCGTTTCGTTTGCGTGAAATAACCATTTGCCTTTATAATGGAAATACACACCAAGATATTTATACATAGGCACCACTTCGATTTCCTCATTATCAAAGTACCATTTCTCAGTTGCAGGTAGTACTTCTTTCTTTCTAAAAACCACAATCTTTGTCTTAAGTAAATTAACTTTCAAGCCCCACTTCTCAGTGTATACTTGTAGGGAGTTAATAAGAGATTGTAATTCTTCTGCACTATTTGCCATTAAAACCATATCATCTGCAAACATAAGTATAAAAATATCAAGCCAGGCAATACCCGTACGCCTACGACCTCTCGCTAAATGACACACAATATCATTTGTGAATAACTGAAATAAAAGTGGAGACAGCAAACACCCCTTAGGCCCACTTGAGGATTTAATTAAGGATTTAATCAGCTCATAATTATGGATTTCTTTTTATCAATTCTTTAAATTATCTTCGGGGGACGAGTGATTTAATTTCTTACAGGTCTACTCTAAGGAATGAATTGGATTTCTTTTTATTAATTTTTTTTGTCCCAAGAGTTCATTTCAATTCATTTTGGTTAGGAAATAATCAACACAAAATGTCCTTCAAAGTAATGCAAAGAACCTTTACTTTGTCCAATTTCAATTTACATTATGTTTTGGAAATAATCAACACAAAAAAGCACTAATCAACACAAAAAGCACCAAATAGTAGGCCTATTTTTACTTTGTCCCTATAATTCGGTTCAGTTTAGGAAAATTATCACAAACGGTGATAAATAAATACCGTGATAAAATACATGGTATTTTCTGTATGAAGTTTTTTTATTTAGGCGTAGACTAGTCCTCTATTTGATAGGGGTGCAAGACTCAGTTACCATAAGGCAAATTGGGAAATGGCAGAACGAGAAAAGGCGAACTGGGAATAAGGCGATATGGGAAAAGACGAAATGGGAATAAGGTGAAATGGGAAAAGGCGAAACAGGAAAAGGCGGAATGGGAATAAGACGATATGTGAATAAGGCAAAATGGGAAAAAGAAGGTGAAATGGGAATGAGGCAAAATGGGAAAAGGCGATATGGGAATAAACCTTTCCATCGCTTTACTTGACGTCACAAGTAGAACAGGCATATAGTTTAATATTCTAACGTGCTGCTTGGATTCCAACACACAACTTTCTAGTCTATATACATTCGAAACATTTAAAGACATCAACATAAACATTTCACATTCATATTCTTGATGTGTCTGCTCATCGCAGAATACATCCAAACCGTTAAGCAGGATATGGCATGATATTCGTTGCAAAATTCGATACCGAACACATTTGCGTTGTAAGTGTATGTAATGATACCTAATGAGTTGATCAACGTCAGATGAGCGTTGTATTGTTTTTGAATGCATAAATGTTGCATGGACTACACCATGAATTACCGGTACAAGAAGAAATGACTACTATAGAATGGTGACCGGACTTTCTACTCTGGTTCGGACAGAACCTAATGCCTTTTTTTTTTTGTTCATTTTTATATAGCGCATTTCCAGTTGAACTGCTCAATGCGCTTTACATTAATGCCCCAGCTATAGGTTTGTTCATTCCAATGTTACTTTCTCCACTCCCTGGGGAGCATTACAGTCCTGGCAGCTGATTTCAGCGCTCTTGGACTAGCATTCACATAGACCATCACTACCAGCCAGGTACCCCTTTTACACCTGGGTGGGGTGAAGCAAGTGAGGCAAAGTGACTTGCTCAAGGCCACAAGCGAGCGTGTTTTTTTCTTTTTTCTTGGTCAGGACTGGGAATCGAACCCGGGACCCTCTGATCAGAAGTCCGTCTCGCTAACCACTAGACCACGCCGCTCCTTTAGACTTGCAGACTTCATTGGACGCCATCTCTCGATGTTACTCCATTGACAGACCAAGGATAACACAGTGGCGCCACCAAATAGGCTGGTAGTCTTATCATGTTCTGGAGGTACTTTGAAAGTGCCTTGTGGTCTTTTCTATTTCTCTTGACCACCGCCGCGGCGTGGTGGTCTTTTTTTCAAAGCTGGAATATACTGTTTTTGTTCATGCAGTTCAGCTTTAATATGTGCGTATGCTAAAGTTCGTATTGATGTTCGATGTCACATCCATGCATGCAGTAAAATTATATTTATGTTTGATGCGATTTCCGGTTTTATTCGAACTCGGAATTGTGGGTAACTTTGACACGGTGGTACTGATTGGCTCCCACGTAAGGCCATGTAAATAAATGGTTGGTTAGCATCCTTCCACTCTCAATTTTCTAAGGAGGGCGGGAGTTTTTGAAAAACGTTTTTATTGAGTTTAAGATGCATGTTACCATGGTAACCATGGCAACCTGAGGGAAATTCCAAATGTACTAGGTATGAATTAAAATAAAAACTACTTGCTATCCTTTAAAGTTTTGTTGTTTTATTTAAGCATCCCAGTCTACAGGTTTCTTGCGCGTACATCTATTTTTACCCGTGTTTATTACACCTGCCGAGCTCGCCCGTGCTTATTCAGACACGTGTGTCACCCAAGCTTTTAGATTGGTGTAATAAAAAAAACACCCAAGTGGGATTTCCAAGTGTGCAGAACACATGAGTAATGGCCTTTGGCCGGGAATATCCCGAGACCGCAGGTCGAGGGATTTTCCCGGCCAAAGGCCATCACGAGTGATGTTCCGGAACACACGTGTTCCGGAAACATTTATCACCCTCCCGAATCGCCCGCTCAGTTGAACGGAGTACCCTCTTCACAATTTCATCTGTATTTTGCATACCAGTTGACGGATTAAAATGAAAACGGCCAAAAACATTCTTTAGATGACAAGTAATGCATCAGGTTTGTCCTGTTCAAATTAAACAGCTTTTTTCGGCAAACATTGGCACTTACAAGTGTGATTTGCTCGGATCTCACGGAGCCTTGGTATATGATAAAAGCGCAATAAACTCGGCAATTACTAGTTATCAGACACGGCGACAAATGGCGCGGTAAGTATTGCGCATGCGCTATGAACCACAAACCCGGCGAAATTTGAGCCTCGAGCGCGGCCTCTCTCGCCGTGTTTAGTACCTAATGAAATGTACTAAGGTGTAAGCGCGTGGCGGGTTTTTTTTCAAGCACGGAGAAGACCCGGGTTTAAAAAAACACCAATTTGGGATAGGTGGAACTACTGCGTTTCCACGAGGCGTATTTCCCATTAGCTGTTTCACCCGCACCCGCTCCCGCCACCAAAACCGCGTCCGCAAACGTCTCGTGGAAAAGCAGCCTAAGGGCGGTATTCCATTGGAGCGTTTCCGTGCACGGAAACGCTCGAAAGCANGTTTCCGCGTACGGAAACGCTCTAATGGATGGCCTCCTTAGGGCTTATGTGAACTCGGCCTAAGGCCTGCTTTCCATTGGCGCGTTTCCGTGCGCGACGGAAACACGCTCGAAAGCATTGTTTGTTTCCGCGTCGTTGATCACGGCGCGGAAAAAGACAATGCTTTCGAGCGTTTCCGCGCGCGGAAACGCGCCAATGGAAAGCAGGCCTAAGGCTAGGGATACACTGAACGCGATTTACCCATCGCGCGCGTTGTTTCTTTGTTATTTCATGTTCAGTGTATCCCTAGCCTTATATAGCCGATCAAGCACGGACTCCTTTCATTTGCCATTACAGTGACACTGAAGGATATTTCGTGTATACCTGGGGCGACCGCACAGAAAGTCCGTGGTGCTTCCGTTGCCTAGCGACGGTAGTTTTATGGGAAAATGCGTTAACTGCCGATATCTCTATCGGACTTCCTGTGCGGTCGGCCCTGGTCAGTTGTCAGTCGTCACTACAAACAAACCCTTTTAAGCGAGGTTCATTGACGCACGGATCCGGCCCGTTTTCAGTCCGTTTCCTCTAGTTTTCCGGATACGAGAACGCAAAAGTCAATTTGATCGATTTTTTACGGACCTGAATCGGACAAACTCCGTCTGCCAATGAACCCCGCGTTATAAAAGTGGGACTCCAAAAGGATAAAACCATCCATACGGGGTGTTTGAAAGGTGAAAGGCACGAGTCAGGAGATGGCCTTGGTTACTCAGGAGAGGGACGCTCGCGGCCCTACCGTATGCTGCAGAACGGACTTCGTCTTGAAGGCCTATCAATCAATCATTTATTGACGGCTCTCAACATAGGACGGGAATAGGTTTAAAAGTTTATTTGTCCCCGGTTCAGAGACGATTATATTTTCTTTCATAAAATAATCTTATAAAAGAAAAAGAGGACATGTTCTTTACACCAAAAAGTTTCGTTTAAAGAAACTTTTATAAAAGTTCTCGGAACAGACGGTAAATGATTATTTTAAAAGAAACGTTATCGTCTGTACCTGGCGAAACACTAGGGAGGTTTCGAAATCAAACGATAAACGTACACGTTAACGACATCGTTATTTTTGTAACCGAAAATGCAAAATAAATGTTAATGTGTAGTACGAAAAATAATGTTGTCCTAAAGTTTACGTTTCCGTTTGATTTCGAAACCTCCCTAATTACGTCAAAATGACGTCACCCCCTGAAGAAATACAACGAATTCATTCGATGTGACGTCAAAATGATGCCATTAACGTTAGCGTTAGCGTTAACGTGTGGTTTCTTAAACTCACTACTAATGGGGAGGTAAACGTAAACGTAAACGACAACTTCATTTTTGTACCGAAAATGCAATGCAAAATCTGGTAAATGTGTAGTATGAAAAATAACTTTGTCGTAAAGTTTTGGTTTATCGTTTGATTTCGAAACCTCCCCATTAATAAGAACAACAAAAACAAAAACAACAACAACAACAAGAATACTGGTATTTATTTAGCGCCCCTTAAAATTGAATTGTCAGCGGCGCTTTACGATACTTAAAACGCAGTTAAATCATTTACCAAGGTACTGAAAAGTGCTGCACCACATTCTAAGTAAAAGATTGGTTGAAAATCAGGTGTTTAACCGTTTTTTAAAGCTTCAAATTTTAAACAAGACCTAATGATATCATGGAGTACGTTCCAGAGCTGCGGGGTATGCTGACACTGTAGGCCCTATCTTCGGCTGTCTTCTTCCTGGCTTTGTGCTGCTTGTGTTACTATGTGCAGCTTTGTTTACAAATTGTGCAAGTTACGTTAAAAGTAAATCTTAGCAAATAACTGCCCATTGAGATTTTGCAATGGCCAGGCGATTATACGATGGTCTGCATTGATGATGTGGTAATAAGCGATTATATTAGCGGGAACGTTGAGAATGAACCGTAAAGGTGGACCGATATTCTTGATCGTCTGTCGTGGACCGCCGGACAGGATCGAGCAACGATTCCTCAGTTCAAAGCTGTACACA
>NMRB01006374.1:0-11962 GCA_002633025.1 Notospermus geniculatus
TTGCAGATAGGGCTGCAGCAATCCATGGTATATGAAAAAGTTTCAGTGTCCCCAGTGCCCTGTGTTTAGGTGCCCTTATCTGCCCACAGTTCAGGCGAAGAGAGCAGTAAAATATTCGCGGTATTCAGGGCCCGGTTGCACAAAAGCATACTACTCGTAGTATCATTCTATCTCCCAGTTGGCTTCTAACTTCGTATACAAACGTATACAAAGTTAGAAGCCAACTAGGAGATAGAATGATACTAGGCCTAGTATGCTTTTGTGCAACCGGCCCCTGGCCTTTATTAACAGCAAGGCCTAGTGCTCACTCAATGCCAAATGCAATGGGGACCCCAGCCCACTACCTCAATAGGTGTCGCACGTGGTTAAAACTATTGAAATGAAACTGACATCCCGGTCCTGATAAATTTCCCACACAAAAGGCGTCCATAGGACCTGCGGTTTCGGTGTGCTGCCCTCTATCGTAACTGGGATCCTCATTTCTGCTGATAGAATAAAAGAGAATTCCTAATGTAGGGTCATGAACAGATCACACAATCCCCCAGGCGGCAGTCTACTAAAATCAGCCACACACTTTGTTAGCAGGTGTTTTATGCCCCCGACCTCCGAAGGTGGGGGCATTATTTCGTGGCCTCCGTGTCGGTGTCGGCGTTGGTGTCGTCAGGGTCCATTAACATATTTGGTTACCGTCAATTATCTTGAAAACGCGAGGAGCAATTGCCTGAAGTTGTTTGTGAGGGTTGCTCTCTATAAGGCAAAGTTTCATTTCGATTACCAGCACCGCTTTTTATCCAAGATGGTGGCTATGACGGCCATCTTGAATACGTTTTCTGTCAGATCTTGAGAAGGCTGATCGACCGATCTGAATTTTTTGTGAGGTTGGTTTCCATGAAGGGAAGTTCCTTTCGATGACCAGAAATGCTGCTCATCCAAGATGGCTGCTGTGGTAGCCATCTTTAATTCAGTTTCCCGGATAACAACTGGGGAGTTGCTAAAGGAATAGGAGCTGTCAGTGAGTTGACCAATAGGTGTCACTAAGCCCCAATTCAATGCATAGGGCAGACCCATTCATTCTTGATCGAGCACCTATCACGACGTGGATTTTCCTGTGTTTTGGTCCGCTAGAACTTTGCTGCCATCTCTTGGCAATAGCCTGCTCCTATTGACCTGACATTTCTGTGGCAGGCCGTAGGCGGTTTGTGGCGACACCTATAGGAATCTGTTGCTGTTACTCCATCAAGATAGCTGCCATTTTAAATTTCCTTTCCGGACGTAATCTGAACAGCTGGAGGAATTTGAGTGAAATTTCTGGGGTGGGTTGAGAAAGTCTGCAGCTTTTGAAATTCAGACCCCATCACTCCACCAAGATGGTGTCATGGCAGCCATTTTGAATAGTTTAACGATGATAACTAAAGAACTGCTCTGGGAATTGATGTGAAATTTCAGTGGTGGGTCTTTGCTGGATAGAGGAAAACCCCGGAAAAAAACCAAGGCCAATCGGGTTTTTATTAGATTTTTAACAAGTTCGTAACATCCGTGCATCAAATTATTACCAATTTTACCAAATTAACCGTTTGCAATGCGGCAATCGACCTTCCACAGCCATAAATTTATTCCGTCAATTGTGTGTCACCGTTGCTCTTCCAGATTTTGAAGCTACTGCTATCTCCACAATCAAATTATCGCCAACCGATTGGCCAGTAATGCATGTTTTGAAACTCCACGTTTCAATCCAATACCCCAGGTTAAGACCGTTCCCCCATCTCCTTCAACTCTGCCTCTGGGCTAATGTCGGAAATCCATTTCAAGTCAATGCAATCAAATTTTCCCTCCTCCACACACTGAAGAGTGACAGCGTAAACTCCCCACCACTTATCAAATTAACAGTGACTATACAGTGTGTTTTAAAAAAAGGGAAACCGAGATTAATTTCTTGGGCATGGCTAAATATTTTGGAAATTGGCAAATACCATTTATTACCTAATGATGTCCTCTTTCTTATGACACCAAGAAATCCAATTTACTGTCACAGATGACTGAGCATGAAGCAGTTTAAACAACCATGTCAAAACTGGTCTTGCACCACATTCACCGCAGCCTAACTCCGACAATTTTCATACGTAAAGAAGAAGAAAGACCAGTGTGTCCTTAACAAAGTTTCATTCAATGATTTAACATTTGGGTGCTTATTCCTGTCCCAACCTTACTCCAGTGTCATTCGACATGCCCCCCCCCCCATTCCTTTCCATACAAACTTCAGCTCAACCACTCTGTTACCACAAACCCACGCTGCTCAGTTGTAAGCTGCATTTTGCTGGTCTGAGAAAATGAACAACCTTTCCAACTTTTAAGAAGTGTGAAATGTGTAACATGCGAGGATTGCATAATTTGGAAGCCCAACAAAAGCCCTGAACTGGGCAGACAAGGTTCATTACCAAAACATCTATCTGGTGCAAGACCAGTTCTGACATGTTTGATTGAAGTGCTTCGTGCTCAGTCATCTGTGACAGTAAGTTGGATTTCTTAGTGTCATAAGAAAGAGGACATCATTAGGTAATAAATGGTGCTAACCAATTTCCAAAATAGAGAAGAAATGAAATAGGTAACACCGTCTTTTGAATCAACTTGGTTGTATTGAGACAAGCTTTCGACCCTATCGGGCCTTCATCAGGTCTGAGGAAAATCATGACAACAGGAGTATACATATGTGGTGACTCCTGTTGTGGTGACTCCTGTGACTCCTGTTGTCATGATTGTCATGTTGTCATGTTGTCATGATTTTCCTCAGACCTGATGAAGGCCCGATAGGGTCGAAAGCTTGTCTCAATACAACCAAGTTGATTCAAAAGACGGTGTTACCTATTTCATTTCTACTCATTCATTCAACGATCAACACGGCTATCTCTATAATTAATTTCCAAAATATTTAGCGATGTCCAAGAAATTAGCAAATTAATCTCGGTTTCCTTTTTTAAAACACACTGCACTGCAACAAACACTGTTCAGTTACGAGGCAAACCTGTTGAAATTCTTAAAGGGAGACTCCACTCATTGTAAGCTTTTGAATTTTTATCAATCCATAGAGACTAATGCCATGAATTGTGATGTCACTAGTGTTAATAGGCTGACGACCTTTGTAGTGAATGAGCTAATACTGTGACTGCCTAATCCTATTGGCTGTTCCTTCATAAATATGCATTGAGCACATATGACATCACATGTGCTGTGCAATGGTCCCCTTGGGATTCAATTAAAATACTTAAAATGAGGAGTTTGCTGATTTTAAAAAAATCTGACATGTTGCAGATATCAATGAATTTGAATGTATTAACGATATTTCAAAAATTCAAAATTTTACACAATGAGTGGAGTCTCCCTTTAACAGTAAATTTGGTATTCAGCACACATGGCATACTTTATTCTCTCAGACTAATAAATCATGACTTCCTTGTGTTATTATCACATCTATTCATTTCCAACAGCTATTATATCTCATGAAAAGTACCACTGAAGTAGTTTGTCAATACCCAAGATATAAATCTTACTCAGAATATCATATAATTTTCGTAGTGAATATCTTAGCCATTTCTTTGCAAGACATTAGTGAGAAAATCTAACTCAGATTTTTCTCATAAGATTCTTATAAAATTCTCTCACACGTAGTAAGAATTTTCTTATAAGATTCTTGTAAGAAAAATTCTAAAAATGGTACTAAGATTTTTCTTCCAAATTAGACTTCAAATATGGCCGCTAGACGGCCATTTTGGGAAATGGACTTTGGGCCATGTATCTCTGACTACTGCAGCCAGAATGTGTTGCCTTGAGAGTACATGTACAGGTATGTATTTCGGTTCCGTCTATACATACAGCAAATTTCAGCCTGATTCGACCTCAAATATGGCTGCCAGTCGGCCATCTTCAAAAACTGACTTTTGCTTATGTCACATGAATTGTTCCAGCTGGAATGTTCTAACCAAGTTACATGTAGATGAATTTGTATCGAGATAATGTCCCATGTGTATGCCAGATTTTGATATAGGCCTATTACAGTATTGAAGAAATACCAACTTGAAGCGCCACCTATGCGCCACACTCTAAACGTGCCTCGATTTTTTTTAATTTTCAGAACGTGGTTTGTACACTGAGTTTACCCCAATGAAACTTAATGTGGCCTACTCGGGGCACATTTGGAAAATTGCCTTCAAAATCTCAATTTCTTACTTGCACTTTTGTAACTTCATTAAAATTGAGACCTTAGACTGCCTTAAAGTGACCCCATAGGCAGCTAGTTAGCTCCTATCAGTGCAGTCAGTTATCACAGGTGGCGCTAGCAACAGACAACCCACCGGTACGGATTTGGGTTCAAATGTTGCTTTTAGCCTTATTTTTCTTGCAATACATGTCAGAGTTACATACGTTCTCATGCCAACTGATCGGTGCAATGAGCATATGAAAATGACTACATGTACATGTACATGTATGAGGAGGATGCCTGCAGGGCACCTTTAAAAAATATGGGCAGATACTGAAAAAGTGATTTTTCTTCACCTCAGATCACGTATCGGTCTATCAGCACAGAAAAAATGAAGCAAATCTGAGGACAGGATATATCAGACACTGCCTCACTCTTAGAAAAACTAGCTCTTTGGCTAAATCATGTAAATGCTCATGCGCGACTACAGAAGACGTAACTAAACTATCGGGAGCGAAATATGGTAAAAAGTTTTCAAAACGCGAAGCAACGTTACTGATTGGATTTGGCATGGAATAGTCTCATAGCACGTACAAGTATCTCTAGACAAATAGATAAATTCACATCCAATGAAAATGAGAATAGGAAAAATGCTACGGAGGACCTTATTGAAATTGACAGAACCCTATACCAATCTCCAGGGCATCAATTTCGAGAAACCACTTACGAAAGAACATCGGGATAAAAACTGTCAGCCAGAATTGGTGTCTATATAACAACGAATGACTTATTCCCGAAACCAGGCGTAAAAAAGACAGGATATGATAAACACAATCAGGAATAGGATCAATTGTGCTGTTGGACCGAAAACATAATCCGTGGTAATTTTCCTTCTGGGGGTACCACACAACTCAATTATCTCAACAACATCGGTGAGGACACGGGGGAACGGAATAAACTTCACTCACCCCTACAAACATGAAAATAACATTATTGTGAATCTCTTTAGCAATTATAGTCAGCAATTTGATTAGACACGAGAGGAGAGGGTGGGAGGGAAAGAGGAAATGCAATTAACGCGCAAGTTGAGAAGGGGAGTCTGGCGGCTAACATAAAAGTCAATGAAAATGATGTTAATGATTGCTTTTTCTTGGCTTCGCTCTTCTGGATGCTGCACTACCTTAAATGTTTTGGCAGAGTCAGATGAAATACAACAAAATGGAACATTGATTGAAGGGAAATAAAAAACCAGCAACAAATAAATTACAGCAGAACCGCCCTTACCGGACACCTAAGACAACAGGACATGTCTGTATTAAGGAGAGTCACCTGGCGAAGTCGGATGAAGCAGAACTAAATGGGACATTGAGTCAAGGGAAATAATAAACCAGTAACAAAAAAATAGGAGCTGTCAGTGAGTTGACCAATAGGTGTCACTACGGCCCAATTCAATGCATATACCGGACCCATTCATTCTTGATTGAGCGTACCAACCACGTGGATTTTCCTGTGTATGGTCCGCTAGAACTTTGCTGCCATCTTTTGGCAATACCCGCGGCTGACTGCTCCTATTTATTACAGCAGAACGGCCATTACGGGACATCATGCCAGCAGCAAACGTCTCTATTAAGGACCCCTAAATTCAGTCCCAAACTTGTCGTTTCTATTCACTTTGACCTCCGTAATCAGGAGCCCTCTCAATGGGGACACTATCCCCCTGCCTCAATAGGTGTCACTAATGGTTAAAACTATTGAAATGAAACTGACATCCCGGTCCTGATCAATTTCTCAAACAAAATGTGTCCATTGTATAGGACCGGATTTCGGTGTGCTGCCCTCTATCGTAGCTAGGATCCCCATTAAGGACAGCACCGGTCAGTCCCAATGGTGTCCTTAATAGAGAGGTTCCACTCTAGTTCACAGATTGCAAAACGTCGTCGTCAAAACAAACAGAAGCCAATTAACAGTTGATCCAGATTTTTGGCGAATAAGCTGTGAAAAGCTTTGATGTCCAGTGCTGTTCAATCTTCAATATAGATTATGCCTATGAAAAAAGACTGTCGCGTTCCCATCGTCTAACACAGATTTGATATGAGATATCCTGTAAAGAAATCATACCCGCGTCAGCCATCTTTTTTATCTTGATGCCATCTTTTTTACGTCGATCGAAGACCTTTGATGTTGCTTCCGATAATGGGCAGAGAAATGGGGAAAAGCAGGAAGTGTAACATGAAGTGGTAGTTTCGTGGACCTGGCGTAAATGGAAAATTGGCAGTTGCCATAGCCTTATGAGGTTTGATACATTAACTGGTTTCTGACGTGCTATGTACCGTGCTTTGATGTAAGACGGTGCATGCAAGGCGGAAAATGTCAGTTTTGATAGGAATAAAAGTGAGCAGAATACATGAATAAAGGAGGAATAGGAATCAATGAAGGCCAAGATAAGCTCTGATTCTGGACAATTTTCAGAGGATCTTTTTCAAGTTGCACCAATTTGCCAAATTTCATACTTTTAAAGCCAATAGGAGCTGTCAGTGAGTTGACCAATAAGTGTCACTACGGCCCAATTCAATGCATATAGCGGACCCATTCGTTCTTGATTGAGCACCAATCACGTGGATTTTCCTGTGCATTGGTCCGCTAGAACTTTGCTGCCATCTTTTGGCAATACGCGCGGCTGACTGCTCCTATCGGTCGTGCCAGTCAAGATGTCTGAATAGAGAATCAAATGCCACCATCTTGAATCTACTACTCATTTCGGGAATTCATTTCCTACTAAGTGCATATTTGCACAACTGCTGCGGCTTTGTGGACATATACTGTACTATTTAGAACATGTTCAACTTCAAATCTAGGCTTACCTAAAGATGTAATCCGCTGAAATACAGTGTAATTTCGAAATTGTCAATTTTGTGGGCCATGAAATTATTCTTAGTGTCATTTGTGACTGCCACGACTAATTCCCTTTAAACATTCTAACCAGAAGGTTTTCCCTTCAGTTGACAGGATGAATCAACTGAGTGTGTAAACACTTTGCTCTGTTTTTTTTTCTTTTGGGTTCAGTTCCATTACCCTTCAATAGAGATATAACACCTCAAGCAATATTTTTGCGATACGTCACATGAAAAAGATGTCTGGCTGTCATCTTTTAACATGTTTCCATTGGCAGCGGAGTCACGCCATCTCNTTGGTGATGTTTATCTGCGTGTCACTTAATGGTGGCATATATGACCTTGTCTGGCTTGCGTGCGGAAGATCGTCACCAAAAGTGTAACACTTTGGTTGATGAAACTTTCCTTTATATTCGTAGAAAATGTTTTCTTGAATATGGCTTTTTTTCGTTTTAGGCCAATGCAATTATTAAATCTGTTTAGCGGGATGATCTCTCAAGAACATGTATCAACTGTAGTTGGGAGAAATGTAGTTGGGTAAAATTAAAGTAGGCCATAATACCATATTTGTCTTCAGAGTGTCCTTTAATGATAATGAATTGTAGGAGGGGAAAAATAAATAAAATTGAACTCAACAATCATGATATGTTCAAAGATAAATAATGTATTTGAGCTTGAAACATAAGTTTGCCTGAAAATTCATTATTTTTTTCTGGCCGCCATGCATTTCGGTGGGAAACTTAAAAATAACAAATATGAAAAATCCTTTTTTTTAATTCCAAAAATGGTTGGTGGGAGAAATAAAGATAAAAATAGAAGTGGGTCATGATACCCTATTTTGTCTTCGGAATGTGATTTAATCATAATGAATTGTAGGAGGAAATAAATAAAATTGAACTCAACAATCATGACGTGTTCAAAGATAAATAATGTACATGTATTTGAGCTTGAAACATAAGTTTGCCTGAAAATTCATATTTTTTCTGGCCACCATGCATTTCGGTGGGAAATTTAAAAAAAAAAAATCCATTTTATTTTTATTCCAAAAATGGCTAGTATAATGTAGGCTGGTCCGCTAAACAGATAAAAAAATTGCAGTGGCTTGATCGTCAATGCCATTGCAGCCCAAGTTATCTTTCATTATCCTAAAGGTCGGTAAAAAAGTGTCGGTAAAAATACTGCATGTAGCTTGATCGCCGTGACTAATGGATTTTTTTTCTGAGTCACTTTTAGCCCGCTTGGCTGCAAGGCACAACAGGGCTTAGCTATGGTTGGGGTCGTTGAGTGGTACACTGTTAAAAATGCTGACAACACTTTGCTGGCAGCAGAAGGCCTGTCTACACGATCATACATTTGTTCAAAACATCCTCACACATTTGTATGATGATGTTCATGGACAGATATTTGATTGTGTAGGCTGACATCATGCAAGTGTATGATGCTGTTTTGAACAATGTATGATGATGTTCAAAATTTTAGCTGCATTGTCACAAGACAGAAATCGACAAACAAGCTTGGACATCATCATACAAATGTATGATGGTGTTTTGAACAAATGTATGATCGTGTAGACAGACCTTACACAGCACCTTTTCTGTATTTTGACAGCACCCGTTTACTGTATGAATTCTACAACAAATGCTGTCTTTAAAACTGAGAAACTGTAATGTTGCTGTTAAATTCCAGTGAAAAAAACAGCAGTTTGCAGTGAAATGAATTTTACAGCAACCTTGCAGTGAAAATTCTGCTGTAAATTTACAGTTTTTTTAAGAGTGTAGTCTGTGATGCATCAGTCTGAACGTCCATAAACGTATGGATTGTTTTCGCTCCAGCTCCTTTATTTTAGCTCACCTGGCGAGCTCTTACCGTGGTGCGGTGTCCATCTTCCACTAGTGTCTGTCATTTTCGTCGTCCTTAAGCAGGGCACGTTTCGTAACCGCTGGGGCTAAAGACCAGGGGTGGCCGCATAGAAACTCCGCTAGCGCTAGCGGAGCCAATCTACCGATAGTGCCGTACATTTTTCCATGCATTTTAACACCGATAGGCTGTCGAAGCACTAGCGGAGTTTCTATGCGGCCGGCCCTGAAATTTTGTACATGTGTACCCCTAGGTCACGTAACCTTAGACATAAAGGCCAGGGGCCATATGCATAAAACTTCCTTAAGTTAAGTGTAAAACTTACCCTTAAAGTCTAAGGATTTCACTTTACCAAGTGCCATACTTAAGGTGTATGCATAAAACAAACTAAGGGCATACTCATCTAAGGGCAACCCTTAACTAAAGTATTTCCAGGAATTGTGGTGTCAGCCAATGAAATTTCAGTATTCAAGGGGGGTTCCAAGATTTCTTGAGTGTTATACTTAAGGAAGGTTTCTCAAATGTAGGCTGCATGTACATGAACATGACTGCAGGCAATGCTGTAAATGCACATTTTAGTATGTTAGGAACTCTGTAAAGTGGCTATTAACGGTGGAAAACAAAAAAGAGGTTACCAAATTGGTAGGACAGAAAGAGGGTACATGGTCTGTCAAATCAAAATCCTTGGCACAGTTCAATGTTATCCCACCCTAGCCTAGCACATAATTTCCCCAGCCTATTTGGCTAGCATGCATTAAAAAACAGCATGGATAGCACATTCCAACCTGCCACAACTGTGAAGTTAATGAGTCAGTTAAGGGAACTGTGACCACACTAAGGGTGATTTTGAGGCTTTCACTATTCCAAAGTACAATGTAGCTTTCTGCATCTCCCTTAAGTTAAGATTTCCACTTTAGTGGTGGTTTGAGGGAATCCCTTGGGATTTTCATACTGAAGTAGTTTTATGCATATGGCCCCTGTATTTTAGAATGCTCCTCAACGTAAAGGAGTTCCTCAAGGCTATTGTTCTCAATAGCACAAATCTTTGTGATCATTTCAAAGTTAAATTTTGCCCCATTCTCTTGGGTGACCAATTTTGAAACACACCCTGAGACAGTCCAGCAGGAGCGCATAAAGATGAACCCCAGCCTGGGCAAAAAAGTCAGTCATCCCCGTTCCGCCGTTACCAGGTTGTTCCATGTTTTATATGTTTCGTTTCTTCGTTTTTGGTTTCGTTTCTTTGTTCCTGGTTTCGTTTCGTTTCTTATTTTACAAATACCCCTGTTTCAAACAAGAGTAGGTCCTAGTTCAGATTCACTTTTGGCGACTGGTCATTCTTACTCGCATAACCTTGTTTGCGTGGGGCAGTTTTTATGACGTTGTCCAGAACATTTCTATTATCATCCCAGCATCGTCTGTTTCAACTCATCCCACCCTCCCCAGCATACATCAAATGCCTGTATACATTCACACTATATACAATCACCATATGGGCAACCGGCCAGTTGAATGTGTCATATTTTGGTCGATTATTGGCCAGAACGTCCCTCCACGGACGAAAGGGTGTGATCAGACTATATGATGACGTTGTAATAGCAGGAGGTTCAATTCATTTGGCCAAGTCGGATGTAGATGTCAGACAAGGAGATGAGATATTTGATACCATAAGTTGCTTTTATAGGATGAAAGTTGGTCTCGCCGGCTGTATCTAACAGACTTGCCCGGTTGTTCAGCCTTGGCTTAAGACAGAGTTGGGTCGAGCCCGACATAAGCGTGGCTTAAGTCAGACTTATATTTCACAGCGCGTTGCGCAGGTTGGGCTTCAAACACAAGCCAAGCTTACATGTATAATGCCCGGTTGTTCAGGTGTGGCTCACCTGATCCTAGCTTATTCCTCAAACTCGAGTTCACGTAAGTGTCTGGTCATAAGAAAAGCTTAATCAATTCCGAGTTCATTGCACAACCTGAATTAAACTCGGGATTACCTAAGCCTGGCTTATTACCCTCCTTCGCAATGCTTTCCTACACAATTTGCTCGATGATGTCTGCCCGGTTGCTCAGGTGTGGCTTACGTGAGTTGAACCAATGCTTCTGCCATCTACATGTACAAAGGCAGGGCATACAGTGAATAGGCCTACCATTGTAAGTCGCGCTTGTAACCACCCCACAGCCAGGTTTATTATAAGAAAGGCTTAAGCTTGGCTTGTGTTTGAAGCCCAACCTGCGCAACGCGCTGTGAAATATAAGTCTGGCTTAAGCCACGCTTATGTCGGGATCGACCCAACTCTGGCTTAAGCCAAGGCTGAACAACCGGGCATTAGGCTTGGCTTGTGTTTGAAGCCCAACCTGCGCAACGCGCTGTGAAATATAAGTCTGGCTTAAGCCACGCTTATGTCGGGATCGACCCAACTCTGGCTTAAGCCAAGGCTGAACAACCGGGCATCTTAGGTAGCCCCCCGCCTTAAGACTTAAGCTGCTTTTCCACGAGGCGTTTGCAGATGTCGTACACAAACGAGCCCAGTCACAGACATACCAAAAGACATTGGGCCGTATTAAAAAAAGGGTGCTTAAGACTTAGACGCGTGTAACTTCGGCAAATGCATGGTGGAAGTGTGTGCATTTAGTGAAGTTACACGCGTCTAAATCTTAATCGCCTGATGATCACCCTTTTTGAATACGGCCCACAAACTCCACTTGTGCAATGAAACAGCAAGTGCCAACTAAAGAAATGCTTCCTCTCTTGCTGTCATTACAAGAACACTAGAACGCTGGCGTACATGTACATTTTGGCAGGAGTATAGATCCGGGCTCGTTTAATATTCCATCTGATGACTGCCTGCTGGGGATACAACGGGATCGTGTACATTACTTACAAGACGTCTTGGGAAATTTGGATGCCAAATTTAGTGCTTCGTTTAATAGGTGCACTCACGTTCAGAGAGAAATAGGATTCACGAAAATGCCGATGACTCTGACTTGAGTATCATACATGTACATGTGCATACTTAAAGGGACTCTAGAG
>NMRB01006375.1:0-10149 GCA_002633025.1 Notospermus geniculatus
ACATGACCCTGGAACATTTCGATTTAACATTTGTCATTTGTTTTTCTGGTTCGTTCACCCAGGTGAGCACATGGTCCATGGACCATTTCATTCCTTACCTGAAAGGAACTAATCAAAACAACAGGTCTAATTTATGGATGAGAATATATTAACTGCATCATATATCTTGTGTTTCCAATGTAGATGAATAAAACGGACGTTCCTGTCTTTGTCAAAATTTGCGTGTTCCCACCTCAGGAGTCTACTATCATCGTCGCTCACGCCATGCATTTCTAGCCGTAGCTGACTGATGACGTCATGCATGTAGTTTTCATTCAAACTTGATGAACAAATCTTATGCATTTCAAAACCGGAATACCCCCAGGGATTATCAGATTTTGTTTTCCTCGTGTGCTTAAAACGTAAAATGAACACTCCTAATGCTTTATGAGTGATAAAGAAACGTCCAAAAATCTTTGGCATGTGAACCTCGTGTCTCAATACTGCGAAGCCTGTGTCTGAGTTGCGAACAATAAGGAGAACATGCAAGCGATACTTTATTGTGTTCATGAAGATAACAACGGGATGTTTCACTTCATGAAACAAACACAACCAGGGCCGATCGGGCTTTTCCGATACTATTTTGATAGGAAGTTGAAATTTGAGAGTTACATTGTGGGAGAGAGCATACGCCATTTTACCATTCTTAGACATCTTGTGAAGGTCATAAAATGTCAAGGACATTGCTGATCGTGCAGACACAAAACAATAGAAAACAAAGCTTGATACATCTACCGTTTGAACAAGGAGGCTGACTCCACCAGTGAGAAAAACTACCCTGCATTTTTCTTCAGGCGAACAGGGAGCACCGCAATCAATTTACCACGTGATATCTGGAACACCCATATTTCGGTAAGGACAGCTTTTCTGCGGGATATCCGGGCAAGAGTATACACGAGGTAGTCAAGAACCTGCCCCGAAATGACTGCGATACCTTCAGGCGGGGAATGATAGTAGGTAAAATTATATGATACCCCATATGTTTTTCGACGCGGAGTGTACACTAGAATTCTCGACCAAGGCACTGGGTGTTCCACGTAATGTACAGTAACAATTGGCTGGTTCTGGTGAAATAAAACAGAAAGAGATCTTTTCGTTGGTCTGATTGGTGGAATGAACGGCATTCGACGACGTAATCGGTAGTTGTAAAATTTCCCTACCTACGAACATGATGAAAAGGATATTAACAGCACCAGAGCATAAAAAATTAGAAACATTGAGAAAAATATGTCTGTACGGCAATATTGTCCCCGTGGAGTGTAACTACATTCGGGAGTGATCGAGTGTGACACTGTACGGCAATATTGTCCCCGTGGAGTGTAACTACATTCGGGAGTGATCGAGTGTGACACTGTATGGCAATATTGTCCCGTGGAGGGTAACTACATTCGGGAGTGATCGAGTGTGACACTGTACGGCAATATTGTCCCGTGGAGTGTAACTACATTCGGGAGTGATCAAGTGTGACATCTGCCAGTGTTTCCGTATGTCACTGATTCCTCTTATTCTTTGGGAAACGCTGGCAGATACACGCAGATCGAAACGTTACTCCGTGCGTTCCAAGTCAAGTCAGATGGGCAATATTCAAAAACCGGTTAAATTTCTTGCCGAGGCATACTATTCTGTAGTCTCGCTTCACCATCCTCTCGCTCTTGTTACACAGGCGAGAGTCTGGTAGAATAGACTACAACTTTTGTTACCGCCAGGTGGCGAGTGTCCAGCTCAGAGCATCCGAATCTGATTGGCCAACGGCAGATTTGACGTCATCAAACATGGCTGAGCGGACGTGATAACCATCCGGCTATCAGGACTCCTCAAATCCAAACATCATCAAAACGTCCCAGTATAGCTATAAAAAATCGCGCTTTGTTTTGCTAGGTGCTGAATTAGAGAAGAGAGCATTGACGACTGATGTCGAAGAGGACGAACCTCTGTATCCCGCCAAGCGGGCTATTTGTTTGATAAGATTGGGCCGCGCAATTAGTAGGAATGAAAGAGGCAGAGAGTAAGTACATGCATGTATATCATCATCAATATCATCAATTTGCGAGGGAGGCCGCAAACTGCATGGGCGGTATGCTCTGCAGATTATCCATGTATGCGTAGTGCAGGTGCGTGATGAGTTTATGGAGGGCGCATCCATTTTTTCCAAACGTCAACACCTTATCCATCGACCAAGAAGCATATAAAGCAGTGGCTGCTCCCTTCCGGAAACGGAATACGCACACGCAATACGCATGCATGGATAACCTGCTTTAAGGCCAATTCACATTTCTCCGTTTTGCGCTTTGCGCTTGTCTGTGTCCTATGTTTATGTGTGGTATCAACAATAAAATTACTTTTCCTACGCACTCAGATAGGAATCGGACAAGCGCAAAGCGCAAAACTCAAAGTATGAATCTACCTTTTAAAGGCGAATTCATACTTCTGCGGCGACCCGATTGCGAAACGGAAAATCTGGTCGCCGCACCGCAGCAACGGACATGGTTATGCAAGAAACGAATCGAGTCCGGAGAACGCAGTGAACTCGCTAATCACACTTCACCCGCTCAGTTGGTGCGCGCCTACATTCCGTCAACGAATCCGTCTGACTTGAATAGACTTTAAAGAGGAACGGACCCCTTCAAATATAATGCTATTTTTGCTGTTCCAAATGGGTTTGACACCACTCTATAACTGGCAAAAACTTGGTGAAAAAATATCAGGTCATTTTCAAACTACAAACAAAAATGTATTTCTCAGAATTCAAATTTCCCGCTCAATTAGTGATGTCATACCTAGAACCATTTCTATAGTCATCCATTGTAAAATGTACCAAATCTTTATCCTGGAGAGCCTGTCAAGCGCACTTTCTGACCCAAAGTGTTGATTTAGGAGGAAAAGTCCAAAGTAAACACTAACTGCCTCAGGAAGGGTATTATTATTCAACAAACTGTCGAGATTGACTAAGATATCGAAATCTCTAAATATGGTATTTTCAATTATTTCTGAATTTTCACCCGAATTTCAGGTGTAAAGATCCCCACATGGCTAACTTATTGATTTTCAATCACGGCAACGTGGTTGACATTAGAAATATATTCTGTCCAGCTGTCTTAGATACAGATAAAGCACATTTTGCAATGGTCACTATATTGTAATGGTTCTCTGAATGACATCACTAATTGAGCGGGAAATTTGAATTCGAAAATTACATTTTGGTGTTTATTTCGAAAATGGGTGGAGATTTTTAAATCAAACTGTTGTGAGTCCTGAAGTGATATCAAAAGGCATTTTGAGGTGTAGGTAGCCCAGTTTGGCTGGCAAAGTGATCAGTTCCCCTTTAACTTTTTGCGCGTAGCGTTCCTCATCTGTCGAATTCATTGCGAAAAATGAGGCTACGCACCGGTAGCACGTGAAGTATGAATTGAAAAACGGAAGCGAGTAGCGTGACATAGCACGCTATGACATGTCATGTCACGTGTCACATGTCACATATCACGTGACATGTCACGTCCGTAACATAGCACGCATAATACCCCGCATCCATTTTTTTCTAATATCACTATCTAATCCATCGATCCAGAGGAATCGGAACCAGTCATTGTTGGTTTAGGCCTCTGGGCGGCTTGCGAGATATGAGTAGGCCTATGTGTGGATCAATTGTAACGTCGATAACAGTGGGTTGGTATAGAATGATGGGATGTGGATACCCGAACCAAGGAGGGGTGTACCTCTCCATGGTTCGGGTGTGTGTGATACACGCTATGAGTCGCGGTTCGTTCGAGCCAGCCTACTCGGGTCCGCATTGGGGAAGATACGCATTTGCAGAAAGCGTAATAGGGGCCACGTCATGATTCCATCACGCTCCGGCTTGAGTCGGCACTCGGGCAACCAGGCGGCGTCGTAGTCTGACGTATATACCAAACTTAAATTACATGTATGCCCGCAAAATTGCACGCTCTGCTTACTCAATTCCACGTCTGATACTTCAGTTTTTTCGTTCTACATCGTTCCCTATGCGTTGCAGCCTCAAACGCGCCTTAAGCCTCGCTTATGTCGCCCTGCGCTGTGATAGAAATAGCGACAACATTACAAGTTGCAACTGATAACTTATGTCGCCACCGACTAAAAAAACACCGATCGGTCGCAACTACCTGGAACAAGTTTATCGCCGTCTTTTGAATGCTTATGTCGACACAGATTTCTTTTGTGATGATTAGGTCACGTGGTCACGTTAGGTCACGTGGAATGTAAAGCGACATTCATTGGCTGTCTTCTCAGTATACCGGTTCCTGGCTATTGTGGGCGCACTTATGTCGACTATGATAAGCAGATACAGCTGTCAACTAATCGCTGAAGTTGAACACGTCCGATTTTCAGGATCTGGATGTTTGTAGTTTGCAACTAGTTACTCGCTGACGCCCGAGGGCTTATGTCACCTAGTAATTGTGACTGATTAGTTCCAACTACGCGCCGATTATCAGTTGCCAACTACTTCTGACTGCACGCAAGGGCGACATAAGCGAGCCTTTAGTCCTGGAGCACAGGCTATTTTTGTCATGCTGGGAAAATCTTTTACATAACCATTTTCACAGCGGTGTTCAACATTTGACGTCAGTTTGCTTCGCAGATTGGCCGCGTTGCGGCGTTCCTGGAACATGGTGTCCAGAAGCATATACAACACATGGCTGCTCCTTTCGTAAGGCCTCGTTCACACGGACACGCCTACGGCTATAGCGTCGAGCGTAACGCGTATAGCGTAAAAATACCTCTAGCTTGAGTCAATGAGCTGTTCACTGCTGGCGTAAATGCATGGCTTTAGCTTTACGCTCAACGCCACACGCCTACGCGTGCCCGAGTGAACGAGGCCTAAACGAACTACGCACACACAAATGCCCATATATATTAGAACTGCTTAACTGCACAAGGGACGGACTTACGGCGGCAGTAGTGGCTCCGAAATGTGCCCGGCCTTAGTCGAAAACCATGCATTTTAAGAAGGCCCACCCATTCCAATTTGGTTCATTTTTCTTTTCAGTCTTGGCATTCCCTGCGATCCCGAAAATCGCAGTACTTGCACTTCGCCGCAGTGCCGAATATGTCGGGAAGTAACAGACAAAGAATGCAATTTTTGGGGCACTAGCTGCACTGAAAAAAAAAGGCACTCGTGTTTTTCGATTCATTAAAATTGTTCGCATTCTTTGTAAAACGACCAGTTAACATGGTTAAAGAAGTATGAAATGGGTGCATTGAAATTACTTGTTGTTCTATATATTCTAGTTTACCGGTAAACTAGGTCATCGTCATGGAGATTTTTCGGAAACTCGCACGTGCGCAGTTGTCATTAGAGAGTTTTCGCAAAGCGAACAATGGTATTGGCGTTCGCGTTGGCGTTTCGGGGGCTTTGCGAAAACTCCCTATTATAACCTCTCCAACACGGAAGTCAATTTTTTAATGGCTTTCAACGAAGGATTGCCGGTGGGTCGCACAATTTTGCTGTTCTTTGTTGGTTTTTCGCCCAGCTTTGCGTTTAGTATGCGAGTCGTCGATTGGGGCAGTAGGCCTATTTAAAATCGTTACCACATGTAAGTCGGGTGCCATATACAGAAAAACTCGCCCAGTCTCGGCAGTTGGCTCGCCGAATGGACAAAAATGGCGACGCACGTGACCGTAGATCGCGTATTTACTCCATTGTTCGCTCGCCCTCTCGCATGCTTTGGTGAGAGAGCGGTTTAACGAGTGCAGAATTTATTTCCTTCCCCAACTCATACCATACCCTTTCACAGCCAATAAGGGCCGCCCTGTGCAAATATCGAAGAAAATCGCAAAAAATGCCTCCGATTGCCGAAATCCGTCGTTGAAACCAATGAAAACACACTGGCTTCCGTGTTGATAGTCACGGCAAACTGCGCATGCGTGAATTATCCATGGCAATGGGGTCATTCCACACCAAATCACCTAATGACCTAAACCCCACCATATCAGATTTTCATGAAATTTGGTATATATGTTGGTTTTGGCTCAGATTGCCCAAATCTCAAATTTTAGCTCGATCGGACCAACCATTTGGGAGATAGGGGGCGCTCTTTTTTGCGATTTTCGCAAAAAGGGCATGTCTGCCGAAATTGAAATGGCCATAAATGCGGCCTAAATGCGGATTGATTTTACCTGACGCATGCGCATTGGTGTACACGTTTGGTACTTGGGTAGCGTAAAACCGACTGAAATACATGTAATTGATCACATTTTGGCCATCGGTGGAAATCATGTCTAGCTAGTCCACTACGGCGATCGAGTGCCATGCTGCAAAGCCAGTCGCAACGGAAAATCAGACTGAAAATCAATGGTGGATTCCTAACTTAAAGCGAATCGATAGCGGATTTTGTTTACATTTGGCTGGTGTTTGTAAACACAAAATTCAGCCAATCAAAATGCACGAAAATTTCTTTGTTGACATTCTGGAGAAGTTTGTTTACATTTTTTGCTGAAAATTCGTCCCCTTTCAAATTCTATTTCGAAATCAAATTTTTCCGCTTTCGATTCGCTTTAACAAGTATGGAGAGTTCCGCGCTCAGTTTGAAGCCGGAATGCGTCCTGGTTAAAGTGAGTCGTGTAAACACGCGCACATCCTGAACACCACATCCGTCTTTGAATGTGGGTTTTCTCGACAGCCGGCGCCACTGCGCCACTCTCCAACCCGAGGGACTAACCACGTTTCGGCGTATGACCCGATTTACTGCGTACATTTTCTTGCATATTTGTAGTTGGTCGTAGTGCCGCTAGCTGGCTCCCTCTACGTCGGCAGTCAAATAACGCATTTGAGATCCAATACCGTGCTCCTTTCATGGTCTTAAGCCCTGCGTCTCCACTTGGCCCGCTAGTCACCGCGAGTCACCGGGAGTATACTCGCGGTCGTGACACTCGCGGTGACTCGGCTGGTGATCCGCGGTGGTCCGTGGAGACACGGCACCTCGAATAGAAATGCCCACGAACACTCCCGCCGGCGTTCCTGGGCACTCGCGGCAGTTTCCAACATGTTGAAAAAAATCGCGGAGCAAGCGCGCCGCCCGCGACCTGGCGGTCATACCACGAATGACCGCGAATAGTCAGTGGAGACACCTTCCTGGGGATATCGGCGGTCAGTGGCCGCTGGAGTGGTGACCCGGATGTAGTTGATCAGAATGAGGTCACCGGCCGGGAACCAATAGGAGGGCAGGGAATAGCCGCAGGTACTGACCAGGTGTAGACTCGTTCGCGGGCTATTCGCGGTCGAACCGCAAGCAGAGTCTATTCGCGGTGGTACACCGCGAAACGCCCGTGCTCGCGGTTGGCGGTCCATCGGCAGTGCATTCGCGGGTAGTGTAGACTAGGCTTTTAGTCTCTGTAGAGTCTAATTGAATGGTGTCGCTTAACCCGTGTGCGACAAGCTAAGCCTGTACGCTAAAGCCCTAAACCTCAGTAGGGCTGTAGGCCTAAATCTTTAGAATACATAGTGCTAGTAACCAGTAGGCCTACACAAACAAACGGATGCCTTGGCCTATAACGAGTGATGTAGAGATCAATACTGTCAACACGTGCTGCATATTTGCAGCGTGAAACGGCTTCAGAACTACTTCATATGAGGGTATAAGATTTTCGTGTCGAATGTAATTCAAAGTTAACAACCCGTGCAATCGATGGTTTATTCTCCCAGTCACACATGTTCGATATTTCTGCTCTAGAAAGAGCTTCTCAAAATGCACGTTATGTTGAAATTTGACTCCAGATATGTTGGCAAACACGTCCTTGAACACGTTACTCGGGTTCACCGGGCAAGTGAACAACATGAGGGCCGGAAATGACCATGTGCACTTAAAGCTGAACTGCATAAAACCAGGGCCTCGCACGTTTTTAAAAAACGCCCGCGCCACAGCGCGGGCAGTACCTGAAATAACTTGGGACATCCGCCATGTTTTAGTGGGACTCCAAACATGATAGAGTACCCAAGCATGTAGATGGCAGCAACTTATTTGCGTCCTGACCACCAACAAGTGATCAACGCTGTAAGTGCATGTGCATGTAAGCCAACATATCAGAAAAGCGAAATACTGAAAAAATATTCAAATGAAAAAAGGAAGAGCCCTGATCCGGATTCGAACCTGCAAGTATTGGCTTGGAAGACCGGCGCGTTTTCCACTAGACCAGCGGTCCGCTGGAGGTTTATTCGAGCCCTTTTTCTCGGCGAAGTTATTGCGTATTGGGTATAGTCGTCTCCAGGTTTCGCAAAGGGGTAAATGCCAATGTAGGCCTATTGTCCGTTCATCGAGTATTGATCATATGTCCGAGGTTACAGGAAAGGCACAATAGGGCCATGACACGTCAACATTCGGTGACGAGGAATATTTGTGAGGAGTCTTCCGCTTGTTTTGGTTTATGTCGGCTACTTTTGACTATCAGGATGTGTAAGGTGAGCATTCATAGTTACTGTTTTCCGTCTTTTTTCATTTCGGCCTCGGTTCTCATATTTGCTAGGCCTAAATTGGGGTGTTTTTGTTCGTCCCTTAGCTCAGTGTGTGCATGCATGTTCCGGAGGCCTATGGATAGGCGGGGCCCGATAGGTGAAACATCTGGCAAGTGAATGCTGTAGGCTACTTTTTGAGTGTATGATAGTCGTGTCAGGCCTAGACGTATAACCAGCTTCTCTCATATTTGTTTTATTACAGCTCTTTCCCCTTTTAATGAGATGGGCGTGTACTGTCTGTATAGCCTGTACCGATGGCCTACATGGGCTTCTGGTATGTAGGCCTACATGCACATGTACATTCAGCGTGACTTCCACTTGTTGATGGTCAGGACGCAAATAAGGTGCTGCCACCTACATGCTTGGGTACTCTATCATGTTTGGAGTCCCATTAAAACATGGTGGATGTCCCAGGTTATTTCAGGTACTGCCCGCGCTGTGGCACGGGTGTTTTTTAAAACGTGAGAGGCCCTGGTTTTATGCATGCAGTTCAGCTTTAAGGACGATGTTCTTGACTAGGCGCACATTGATGACAAATGTCAATGCGGTAGGGGTGTTTTTAAAATCGACTGACCCGGCTGAATGACGAGTCCAGCAGCGTTGGGTCAGTCGACTTTAAAGACACCCCTGCCGCATTGAGATTTTTCGTCAGTGCGCCTGGCTTTAGTACATGTGTGTCGTACACTGATTATTCGAATATTATTCGTTAGACGAAAATAAATCATGGGATTGCCTCGATCTGAAGGACATTCCGTCCTCAAGGGCAGTCCGTCCTCGTTCACCTGGTCGATGCGGGTCGTGTTTCTGCCCAAGCCCTGCCTTTTTCCAGCGCAGTTTCAACTGCAATATAGCCTATTGCACCACTCCCCCAGCCTTTCATCCTGGGGACGACTCATGCATCCTCCCAATCAAAGGTCAGATTGTGGGTCGGAGGATTTTGATTAATTTCTCTCCAAAGGTCTGCAATAAGCATGAGTCTCACGTATTCCTCCATGCAGCACGCGTGAACTTCCTTTTGCTCAGAAGAATGGGTTCAATATACTTACGATTACTACTGTGCAAACAAAAAAGTAGTCGAAAGTCTTCAAGTATTAATATATCATAATTAATCATGCTAGAAGAGTTTGAACGAGTTAATTCTCTATACGATGGTAGTGGAAGAAAATAGATGGAAGAAAGGGTAAATGAATACATTGTAGTCGGTGTCTGTGTGTTTACAGAGTGTGTAAAGCTGCGTTTACCGGACACCAGGGGCCGTTTGCATAAAGGTGGAATTGGCTTATTCCAGGTACAACTTAAGTGTAGGTCCACGAATAGACCAGGCAGAAAGTGATAAAGTGGGGGTCAGCGGATTGCAATGAAATTTGGTGTGTAGTTGACCCCTGGTGAGGGACAAAAGCACGCAAAATATTGGCCCAATCCTTTGGCTGGTTGGGGCGTATATGGCAAAAATGTGCTTTTACAGGGGTCAAAGTAGGCATTCGTAGTGAAGCCACTGCAGGGGCCTGGATGACAAAACTAGTTTGAAGTTGTAGGATGAGACCTCATCTTTAAAAATCAAAAAGAAAATCTTTGGTTTTTCTTGCCGTTGCAGAGATATGCCTGTGTATATGTAGACATGTAATGTA